>JTDE01022154.1:0-24420 GCA_014338405.1 Paragonimus skrjabini miyazakii
ATGCAGATTGATCCAAATCCAGTAGAACGGTGCTCTTGTTCTAAACCGTCGAAAGAATACGCTGGTTAGTACATGACATTTTAATACGTTTGATAGAAATCGGATTTTCCATCTCGTAATAATTAGCACGGAAATTTTTGGCAGGGAAAATAACGCGACTGTCCCGTTACTTGTTCCTAAGACAAACCAAAAGACAGATACAAAAAGCAAGTATGTTCCGCTCCAACAAATTGTGCAACAAGAGGGAAATTACAAGATATTTATATGGTACATAACGACTTACACACATTCTCGAATCAGAAAACTGAAGGACTGTCACCAGTGGTAGTTATGGTCACTGAGTCACCAATGAGCATAGCGGAATAAAGGTCAAATGGATAAGAAAATGGAGGAAGTTACCTCTCGATAGTTTCCGATATTTCTGCTCATTTCGATTGAATAAAATCGCTTACTAGAGGAAGGAGGTGGTTTTGGACTGAAAAAATTGAACTCACCTGACAGTCCTACTGCTTGATTTTATTAAACCCGAACCTTCACTACTGATTCAAACCATGTTCAGTTGGTTCAATGAGGACGGTGACTTCAACCAAAATGAGAAGTCCTCATCGCGGGGTTATCGATTAGATAGAACAGAGTGAGTTTGTTCATACTTCTTTCGAAATTATCGGGCAAGCTAAACACTATTCATACAAGGTTGTGGTTGAGCGTTTGGATTTGATTATCCGGTCATGTCTATTGTGATGTTGCTGGCGTTATGGTGAACACGTTAGTCTCACAAGCACGACAGTCATAGTGCAAACTCCGATTTGGACAAGGATATGCTCTACTGATAGACTCTAATGAGGGCGAAATTCGAGTCTAGAGCTTCCTTACGAAATAGCTAGCCGAAAGGTTTATCTGAATGCGAAGACTGCGATTAAGTGTGGATGGTGTTTAATTTTGAAATAAACCTTTGTTCATAGTTATGTGAATCACTAATTAATATACAATTACGAGGAAATGCCTGTTAGATTTTTGTCTAAAGGTTTACTTTATTGCTGTAAACAACGTACCGAAAACTATTCAAAAAATGGTTTTTCAACGCCACCCAGGACGGTGCATTCTTCTTCCTAACTGATGTCCTTTTAACAGTAAAACTGACTTCTATGAGTGAAAACAAGGATTCATATCCTCACTAATCAGTTTATTAAAACGTTGTTACCCAAAACAAATTAACATAATTTTGCAGTATAAATAAACGATCGAGGTGTACTATTTCTGAGCACTCAGGCTGACATACACTGAAGTAGAGAATCAATCGAGAAAAAATCTCAAGATAAACATTAGTAAACAGGCTAACAAAACGTGACGCTTTCCGTGCATTATTTTGACAACGGTGACTTTTCCGCTCTGAGGCTTTCATTATGTGCTAATGTGTTTAACTCCGTTGTCGTCGAAGCACGTCACCTGTGTCGAATTGCTAAACCAACTATCCCTGTACTAGTTTAATCCATGGCTCGCAGAGCTGGTGCCATGACCAAGATTAAGGAAGATTATTCCATGGCCGTAACTATCCGACAATGGAGACGTCCAGAACTTCTTGGAGTACGTCCGGGACGTGGCTAGGAGAGTGGAATTCAAAACAGCCCAGAGAAAGCTGACAGTCCTGCGGACGATCCTCGAGGGCAGAATGATGGCGATACTAGAAGCGGTGTGAGGCGAACAACCTGGAGAAAGCAAAACTGAACTCAGTTAAATCGACCCTAGTATATGGCAGGTGGCCACCGAATACAGTATCACACTAGGTCAGAGAACTGCCGACTACTTCACAAAACTTGTATGGAAGTGGTGGACCGATTTAACAGGAAATAACCTTCAAACCAATGCGATTTTGACCGTCCGGTCTGAAAAGAATTCAGTGTGCTTCCGGAAGGGATTTCAACAGCAGGTGAAGATAGGCTGGGAGAAGAGATCATGAAAGCGGATGGCCCATCCGATAACCCTGTCTTGCTGATGAAAAAGAGTAATGAGAATTTTCATTTTCTCTCAACCCCAAAAAGTTCACCGAGTTTATAAGCAATAAAGTTGTGGTCTTTACAACGGTGTCAGAAATTTCCGATCAGCTGCAGAACGCCAAGGTATTAACAACGTTGAATATACTGTCAGGATATTAGCAATCGTCGACCGAGTAATTGCGTCGACAAATAACAGCTTTCACGATTAATGGAGGAACTTATCGACTCAAACCCGAGCCGTTTGGACTGTCGATTGCTGCATTCACATTCAGGCAACTGAAGACCGCAGTTCCAAACAAATTACTCAAGACTATCACTTACAGGGACGACAGTGTTCATCTTCGCCACAGTGTCGACTACCTTAAGGGAAGGTACTTAAGGACACTTCGGGCACTCAATGGAAGTAAACTGTGATAGTTCCAGGAATACAGAAATGAAGTAGTTAAATTAGCTCAACCCCAGAGCTAGCTTCGACGTAATAGTAATAACAACCGAACTAGGAAAAGGAAGTAATTTATTCCTCGAGCGCAATTGTACAACTTATAGTCAACAATGTAGTAAAACAACAGTACTGAGAAATAGGTTTAGTGATAATCACCACATCCTCCGCAGTTCGAATGGAAGTCCGGGCAGTGGTGGTGGCGTTGCTTTTTTTTCACACGTTCAGGAGTTCCTGTCTGCGCCGGGTCGATTGCAGACACTCTTTCAGTAACTGACTGCAAATCTGAAACAAACTCAGAAAGGGAACTTTCAGTCTCAGATTTAACAGACAATATAGGAGAAAGCTTCAAAATCTTCATACACTAAAGACCGATAACAGACGGACCAGAACTAATAACAAAAAATGAACATGAATAAGTTGCGGACTGCACATCTGTGAGTAAAAGTTCACATTCGCCAAGAATAGGTAAAGCATGCCCAGTAATACCCTTAACAGACATGTTGGCAGGTTGCAAGATAACAGTAGGTTCCAGCCGCTTCACGCAAGCGACAGAAATAAAAGATTCAATACTACCGGTGTCAACGATGAAGGAATGTTGGGGACCACCGTTAACAGTAAACGACTGTGTAATATGGTGCGTAGAATCAAGAGAATTGGTAGAAATCACAGTAAGAACAATGGATTGAAAGTCAGAATTCAAGTTATCATCGTCACAACTGGAATGTGTAAAAAGAGGACTTTGAACTATGGCAAACGGATTGAATGTGTCCGATTTTACCACACCTTTGGCACTTAGCGTTAAGAAATCGACAAGTCAATCGAGAGTGCTTGCAACCACATGATTTACAGTAATCCCACCGTCGGGTAGTATTTGAATCAGATGCAGGGCGATTATCATGACTTGCATTTCCAGTATTTACTTTTTCAGACAGCCGCCTATGCTGACCTTCTGATCGTCTCACATTGTTGTTGTATAAACCATCGGTTCATCTTTAAAAGTAGCTTTGACATCCTGATACTGTTCGCATAATGTTCTGGCTGACTGGAAAGTGGAATTCGGAAGCAATAGATGCTGTTGTAGATCACGCAAATTTATCCCAGCAATCAAACGGTCACGGAGTTGAGTATGCAATTGGTCTTCGAAATTACACCCAGCAGCTTGAGTCTGAACTTCGAGAATAAATTGTCTGATATCCTGATTTTCTTTTCTCACGAGCGTATGAAATTTAACTCGTTCAGCTACTTCAAAGTTTACATGTTGGACATGTGAAAGTAGCATTTTCTTCAGGGATTCGTAGGGAAGAGAAATTGGTGAATCAGGAAATGACAAGTTTTTCACCAAGCTATGCGCATCTTTACCAATTACGGTGAGGAAGTGAGCAGTTTTCTCTTCTGCCTTCAGCTGTTTGCCTGTGAGACACCATATTTCGAGGCGTTCGAAATAGTCCTCGATTTCTCTCGAGGAATTATGAATATTGAGAATTTCAAGTGGATAGGAATCCATCGTAGAAATTTACAGAAGTCCGCGACACCAACTGTGATGGTTCCAGGAATACAGTAATGAAGTAGTTAAATTAGCACAACCCCAGAGCTAGGTTCGACGCAATAGCAATAACAACCGTACTAGGAAAAGGAAGTAAATTATCCCTCGAGCGCAGTTGTACAACTTATAGTCAACAATGTAATAAAACAACAGTAATGAGAAATAGGTACAGTGACAATCGTCACATAAACCTTTGCTGACTGAAGGTCACCCTAAAACAGGTGTATCTTTAGTCCGCTTACATTTACTAAAAACAACCACTCGTGTTCCGTGTATTCTTGGCAGTCTTATTTGGAATACCAATACAATAATAGTAGACTGTAGAAAATCCCTCAGTGTTTGATCTAACAGGCCTGGGATATAACTTTATCGACGTATCCATCACATAACCTATCCATCCTTCAAAGTATATGATGAAAGCACAGGGACAACTTCATGTACGGGATGGGAAGGTGACTTCTGCTATATAAATACTACACGCAAGAATTACCCAGTTCAAGTAGGGTGAAGAACTGAATGTATTAGTCCCTTTGATCAAGTGCCGTTTTCGATAGTTTTGGATCGTTTTATTTCTAACTTTTCATCGAGAATTCAGGCGTTCCTATGCCTAGATCGTACGACCAGCAGCACTTCATATTGAACCGCTATTGGCATTTACCATAAGTGTATTGGTAGAAGAGTGTCATGTTCGAAGTTCATGCTTGGCAGAGTGTGCTTCTCACTCCAACCACTCAAAAGCTGGTGTATCTTGGGTGAATCCAAATCATGTAATCAAAACTAATGATCTAGACGTTGAGGGTATTTGAAAAGCAATGTGTGGTACATGCTCCACAACCGAACATTTTGTACCCTTCCCGCTTGCGAAAGCCAATACACGCCGGTTTGCATGAAATGATTAATGGACAAATATACTGGGTTAGTCAAACTCTATGCAACACGTTTAGTCGTCTCTTCTGTGTTCTATTTTCAGTTAATTATAACAGTAAGAATTACCTAAATATGCCATGTAGTACAATCTAATGAATTTAGATGTATAACTCAGGCATGCACATACAGGGATGAAGCAAGTGTGATTCAGGAGTAGCAAAAGTGCCTAAAGTGTTTCGCACGACTTAACTGTTCGAGTATGTGGAAATGCGTCGCTATTCTATACATCATGTCTTCAATTCAACCCATCTCGTAGTGACATATTGGTGGCAGGTTCACGTGGGGTGTTTCGAATTTGACACACTCCCACACGTCAGGCGAGTCATTTGTTGTTAGAACTTCGGACTAAGAGTAAGAAGCTTGTTAGGAATTTGCGGTGGATAGTTCTATAGGTCAAAATAAGATCGCCCGTAGCATTTCGATAATTCACGAGAATAGAGTAGGAATCATAAATTTTTATATCATAAGCATATCAACGTCAAAACCAGCCACAATCAATTGTAGTGTTCTTGGGTTGAATTTCCAATGTTGAAATCAAATCTATTCTCCAAAACCCCACTGCTATATTGAACTGAATGCAATGAGTTCACAGGATTAAAAGTTCCGCACCGAACAGTCTACATATACTCGACTGGAAGGAAGTAATATATTGTTTGTAATAAGGCACTTGATAGAACTGGCTCTACAAACATGGAACCCGGACGCGCTGCGTCCGCTTACCTATATTTGGACATCAGCCTTCTAAGCGGTTTTGGTGCGATTAACAAGGTTGTCCGCAGGACTATACACCTGTAGCACTGATCGTTTGCTACACCCTGTGATTAAAGCA
Organism: Paragonimus skrjabini miyazakii; assembly: GCA_014338405.1. Taxonomy (NCBI): domain Eukaryota; kingdom Metazoa; phylum Platyhelminthes; class Trematoda; order Plagiorchiida; family Troglotrematidae; genus Paragonimus; species Paragonimus skrjabini miyazakii. The sequence continues at coordinate 5,736 of JTDE01022154.1, forward strand.
CACGCCCACGTACATTTAGGGCTCAGTGTGTGACGGGATCTAACTTGCTCTCGTTGCGTGGTCCAAGCCTGCTTCCTTTGCCGTCACATACCTGCTGGAGACCGGTCACATTTGTTTAAAAAACGCTGTCCGTGCCGTTAGAAACTCGTCACCGTGATGTCATTCGAGGCGCTTCTTGTCCAGCACAACAGGCTTGTCCTCAGTCTGACTTTTCAGTTAAACCTTCACACGTTTAACGAATCTTGCAGGGCAAACATCTAGTGCTAAATGTATAGGATCCTAAAACTAGGTCATGGAAGTGATTGTTTGTCACGTCAAAAATGTTACAGTCTACTTGTCAGTACAAGGGAAAGATCTAGAATCAAATGTCACCTAAGATCTAATTTTCCCCGAAAACTAGAGTTTGGGCCCACAAAGCAAGTAGTAACTCGTGTGATCGACTTAGCGTGGTCTGTTTCAGTCCTAATAGCATGCTACTTTGCTCTCTTTTGAAGGTAACCATACAGACTTGCTTTCCCTACATGAGAACGGATGCCTAATTGTTTCAGTAAATTCAGCTCTGGATAGCGCCGGCCTAAGGGCGCCAGGATTGCCACATCAAATTTAAACGACTGGATCTTTTCAGTTACGGGGAGCGTCCGGTTTGCAAACCCCAGACATTCACACTCCATCATCCTAATGAGAAGCGAATATACTACTCCTATAGGAAATCGCGCTCGTCTCCAACGCCAGCGGTGCAGACTGTGATACAGAAGTACATCATACGCTGTCCGAGTGACTCTGAAGTGGGAAAACTTGCCAAAATGTCTTGAAAATGAAATCTGGCACATATCTACCACGCACATCATATAATTTCAGCCCACCAAATCTAACAATCATGTCTTGCTAAAAATGGCAGCTATGCATAGCTAAAATATTTTTATTTGGTATGGTTGGCCTGCCGGCATAGCATGTTTGTGTATTATGTTGTGGTGTGCTTGACGTGTCGGTGATAGCTTGAAGTAGACAACTGGTCCCTTGCACCATCCCCCTATCTCACTACCACTGATCGCTCATCAACTTATCTGTAAACTCGTTCGAGTTCTTTAACATCATACCGCTTCGTTTTGCGTTGCAGTCGAACCTAGACTCTGGTTCGAGGCAAATTTTTCACTCATTAAAGCCCAGAAGAAGGTCATTCACAAGTCGAACATCTTTCTGAATCCGCAAACAAAGCGTGAAATCGGAATAAACACAAGCCATCAACCCTGAATCTCTATTTGCTAGGAGTGCAATTAACGGCTGGCTATACAGAATAGAGACCATAACAATAAGAAACTCCAAGCAAGAAAACCTTTCGCTCAATAAACACTTAGACGAGGTAAGAAATGTTTTGCACTAGTTGCCTACATTGAGCTAGTTGATCTGCCACGACCATACATGACAGGTTGACATGGATCTTTCCCCCAAGAAGAAATCTTGCGGCAATGATTTCGGACAGAAGTAAACTTGCTTACGCGTCGTACCCAATGAAATTTCCAAAGCCCATTTATAACTGTCATACGTCACTCTGGTGAACTAAAATATGAGGAACTAAAATGAGGAACCGGATCCAATAATCTACTTAACATTGATTTTGTTCTCTGAACCATGTCAAACCAACTCCCACCGGGTGACTTCTGTGGCCTATGGGCATCATACAACTATGACCAAACGAAAAATACCAGTGCTTTCGTTTTGGACGTTGAGCCTCCAGAGTTGTTTACTCAGATGACGCAACTAAAAGATAAAGTGGAAGCGTTTCTGGAGACACGCTTACACGATCCTCGCATACCCCAAACATTCATGTTTCTCTATCCTATGTAGAAGTAAGTATACTGCTCCCAAATGAATTTGCGCCTGTCCGTGGCATCACCCCTACCAATGTCGGTTGATTACGACCGCTTCAGTGAACTGTAAGAAATTTTGACTGGAATGGCTTAGTAGGATTCTGAATGTACAAGCCGGAATGATAGTATAACCAGCGGTCAGAACGTGCCTAGCGATTGAGAATAGTTTGTGTATGTGTTTCAGCTGCATTTCCGCTATCCGGTAACACGGACTTCTGAACTCGTCTAGGCAAATTTCCTTTAACTCGGAAGATCAACTATCTTCCAGTTCTACCTATGTAACTTCATTTGCAGTTAAATACAAACTGTAAGGTGACACGGATTGGCTGACCTTCCTTGACTGAATGCATTAGTAACTTCTGAGTCCGAGTGATTAATGGGGGTTCAGCCGCATTAAATGTTAGTTTAATTGAATCTTTCAATGATATTTTTGTTTGAAATATGACGTAATCATTTTTAAAAGACAGTTTTGTGTAGACCCTGTTTTGTTTCTACAGTAATAACCACTTCGGATTGCAGCATTTTGTGTTCCGTGCTTTTCTAGAACCTTTTGCCGGTAACCATTCGATAGTAGAACAAAAGTGACCAAGTTTGGTTTTTCCACAAGGCTCTCCTGTCTACAGATTCGTCTTGTTCGTGTGACCGGCATATTCACCCATTTTCGGTTCTGTTAGGCCGGTGTGAACCTGCTGAACTTTAAATATTGACAGGACCACGTGGATTTCCTGTAGACAGCTCTAGTCGAGCCGTTATCTCAACGACTTATGATCATGTCTGGAGACGGCAAGCGATTATCGGTCGCATATTCCCACCTAACCTAAAGGTTAGTTTGACAATCACTTAGGCACTTTATCAGGTTGTCTATTATTTGTTTCGTTCGCATGAATATTAATGTATAGCCGAAGTAACCCTTGTTGGATATTTTCGTAGCCAACTGTTGTGCAGTTCTTAGCATGAAAAATGTCTGCTAAGGTAGGACCCAGTAGACTTCCTGTGGATACTCTTCGTTTGACGGTAGGAACGTCCGAGTAAACGATAGCTGACTTTCCCAGTGCAGAGCAACAAATCTTCCCTCAGCATTTTGGTAGGAAGAGGCAGTGTGATGTCATCCATTCCGATGAGCTCACAAATATAAGCAATCGTTCCGTGCAGAGAAACAGTCGAGATCACTGACCCAATGTCTACAGAGCACACCAGTTCATTAGCAAAACTGACCTAGCTAAAATGTTTACCGGAATGTGTGTGAAGTTTTCGTTTTTGTCGAGTTAAGCTAGTGCCCAACAAGCGTGCAACTTATGGTACGATTAGCTCGTTAGTGGCTAAATTGGTTTAGGCAGTATTCTAGGCTTCTACGTCTTCTGCAGGCCATAATGTTGGGGTGTTTATTACTCTCGCGGTTTGAAAGGTTAACGCGTTATGTCGTCAATAACCCACTACTGTAAGTGTAATTGCATATGTTGTTGCATATGCGGCGACATCATCCACTCTCACTGCTAGGTGGAACTTCGTTTTGTAATTCAATATCGACAGCTTTTGCACATACTCATCTCTGCTTAAATGACGATCCTACAGCTATTACTCAACTTATGTATTGCTACGTCTTTTGACTGTAGGTGTTATTGTTGTCGCTTCATGATAGTACACCGGTCGCTGACTGGAGTCATGACAGGCTCATAAACCGTTGCAGGCTCTAAACCAGGCCACTTTCTCATATACTTCATTTCAGGTGGGTTATATTAAGTAAAGTGGCTATGAATCATCTTCGTGTGGCACTAGTCTTAGTTACGAATGTATGTCTAGTTTTACGTTCCTAACAAAATAACTTTGTCTTACTCACTAACTTTCACTCAAACTGACCGGAGTTTATAGGATGAATATGTGTCTTGCCCCAGGAAGGAAGGCCGCCACTATATATACGCTGTCACTCTCCCGGAGGGTACTCCATAATCATGAAGGGAAAAAATATCTGTTTGCACAAAATGTGTATGTGATTGGATTTTCCGTTGCATTTTTGTCCTTTTGTGATTTTCTGAAGTGTTTCACAGCGTAACTGATAAGAATGCACGAAATGACGCTCTTTAAAAATTTCAACATTCAGTTCCACGGAAAAAAATGAAAATGAAAACTTGTTGAATTCCAAATTCCACGTTTTTATAACTGCTCGATTAATGAGCATGCAACTGTAATGAAGTGTCGATTTACAACAGTAAATAAAACAAGCATTTTAGAAAACACTTTTGAATTGTCCTACGGACTCCAAAGCATGGTAGCACACGATGAATCCCGTAACACATACCATTACTTTAGGTCATTGTGAAGTTGTGCACTTATAGTGTATCGTAGAACTCTACCAAAATTCGTACTTCTCACTAGCTGCGACTGTTGCAGCTTGTGCAAAATTAAATCATGGAAAATTATCGATTTCATTGATTTGTCGTCATACCATATGGTGTATTGTACTCTGTATATCTCAAGATGCAAGCATTTTCTCAGCCGTACTAAATATTGTGCAAAATCGAACGTTCTACTACAAGACTGTTGTATTCAACATTTTTTCAGTATATTGGCAACTGGTACAGTTGACCAAAGTAAGAATGTGTTATCATTATCGTCATCATCAGATATATCAATACATCAGTAGTTCTGGCTGATTTTTAATTGCCATATTGTCATGAAGAACAAAGCAAGCCCTGGCAAAGACGAACAAAAAGAAAGGGAAATTAACTGCTAAAAACAACTATCAACACTCAACCATTTAACAACGAGATGTCTACATCATTCAACCAAACAACTGAACTATTAGTGAAGGCAATGCGTCATCAGCAAGACAGTTTCCTTTCAGCTTTCACTGGACTGTGCCATTAAGTGCACTTACTTCACAAACATTTATCCAAACAACGATAAAATTCACACCACTGAGCTCGATTAGCCGCAATTGTATCTAAGGTCTCCAGACACCGATGCTGATTCGTGAGGACTCAAGCCAAGAAGGCGCACCCGACATATAGTAGTCAACCCCCTGATAAACGACTTCACCTGACCAGTAAGCTGGGGTATTGATAAGGGACGTTCGGTAAGGCAGACAACTAGCAGGCCTTCTTAGTGCATGACCTAATCACCGAAGTGTGTGAGTATTTAATGACTGAACAAAGAAGCCCTTTCCACACTCACAACCAAATATCGGCTCCCTAAACCCCCCGATGCGTAGCCGTTGATGTCACCCGATACCAGCGATTAAGCGCAGACATCGACGGCCGAATACCTGAAAACGGCTCATTTCTTCCACTCTAGGCGGCCAGGAAGCGGCATGACACTTATAGCCACCTTCTGTACAAATCCTCAAGAATGAGAGATGTCACTCAACCGCCAAAGGTGATCCATATTTGCAAATACCGTGCTATCCTTGGGGATATGGGGCTTTTATTTCACTCCCTATACCTCCGCCACTGTTGACACAACACGAACCGGTCAGCAGCCCAATAACTGTATCATCCAAGCGTGCCATGGTACATTTTCAGCAATCTGATGCATACTGATACGGTTCATGTGCTGCAATGGTACCTGACGTCAGGTACCGAAGTCCGAGCACATGCTGAGTAACCTATTTAAGGGCTATTTTGTATGTTAACTTTTTCTCTCTTCAATTCAAGTGTGCAGTCCTAGATCCTAATATGACTGATTCGAACGAAGGATATTGCAACCGGAAGAATACCCTAAACAGTGGAACACTAATCTTGGGACAACAGTATTGCCTGAACACTCATCATATGCGATTTTGACCGAGCATCCGCTTTTCGTATTAGATCAATGGAGAAGTTGTTCTCAGGGTGATCTCAATAGAGTTTACTGTTCAACTCGAAATTAACCCTTCGTCTTTAATTGTCCGATGCTAGTGAACGTTACCTCCAACGTGATGTATGTGAGGCGCATAACATTTAATGGGTTCGTTTGCTTATCTTCTGCAGCACGAGCATATACGCAAATACGTACAACTACTGATCGGCCACTGACCACACATCGTTTTAGTCTACCATCTCGGTCTGACGATTGGCTGATCCTGAGCACGATTGTCTCATGGATAACAAGCGAGGCGATCAGACGGTTTTACCCAACCTGACTGACCAGAGTGGCGTTTCGATCCGATGACTTCTTGTTTACTCTGACCCGTGACTTCATCCGTGAAGTGACCTGGCTGGTCTCCGATGGGTTTCATGAACAAACGTGCAATTTTCCGTGTCTTCCGCATGCGTGACGCAATACGCAACGATAGTAAAATCAGACTGGTCGATGTTTGATTGCCTCTGATAGCGAAGCTATCGGATCTCCTTGTTTGCTTAGGATGCGAAAGTTTGGACCAACATACGTGAAATAAAGTCTGCACTATCGTCAGATCAAATAGTGGTGTGTTGTTTTTGCCACTGTTTCATAGGCCTGAGGCTGGAATGTAAGCGCCGTATATATATATAAGTGCAAATTACGAAGTATCACTCAGTGGGGTCCATGACGCACGATGATATCACTGGCATTAGCGTCAATCGATTGATAATTTGAAAAGTCTGTCTATTCAAACGGGTCCCGATTCTCAGTAACCATACTATCCTAATTTACTGGTAAGTAGTTTGGCAGATTTAATAAGTTAAAGGAGATGATCTGTTGTGTTTCTGTTCGGGTGCAATGAACAGTAAGCCTTACAGGCTGTAACAGCGGTAGAGAGAACACGTGACTCAGTAGAGGTGCATATTATATTCTGATATGTACAAGCAGTAGCGTCATTCTTAAGTGCGTGGATGAATGGGTCGTTGACCGTCGAAGGCGCGACCAATCATAACGCAGCTCAAGTCCTGAAACGGGCGTGGGACACACAGCCGGCCTTGACGCGTGTACCACACACCTCCGCTTAGCTCAAAATTCGGTCAAAACCGTAGCGTTTGGTCTGCGTCGACATTGTGTTAGTGTGGCAGGGATCACACAGGTTAAACGTGATGGTTCGTGTGCGTCTGTTTGCATCAGTGATGTGTAAAGCTGTCTGGCGTTGACCTTGCGGCCGGTTGTAAGCTCGTACGTTCCAGACCCGAGCCAATCCAATCGGTCTTGACAGTGCCAGTTGTCCCTTACTCGCTTGCCGCTCTTCCAAGCAGAAGAAATTCCCAAGCTGTACTTCTGGCGCTAGTTTTCTATAGATTGACTGATAGGCATGACGACGTTCTGGGATCGTGTGCACAGTACTCAACTTCATTCGTAGTAGCCGGCCATACATGAGTTTTCCCGATGCCTTGTCAGTCGCCCTTTGATGTGAGGTTCTGTAAGTCAATAGGGCTTCGATCATTGCCTCTTCCTAGGGCATACCAGAAGGCCGCGTTGTTTGTATGCTATCTTTCAAAGAACGGTTCAAACACTCCACAATTCCATTTGCAGCTGGGTTATAACGGTGCCGTCCGGGCATGGCTAATATCACGTAGCTGAAGAAAACGGTCAAACTGGTGACTAATAAACTGTGGTCCATTATCCGTCACGACTTCTTCTAGGATCCCGAGGAGGGCGAACAGGTATCTCAACCATCGTATGATACCGGCAGTAGATATTTCACTACAAAGCGGGACTTCAGACCATTTGCTATAAAAATGTATGGCAACCAAGCAGTTGTTCCGATATTGAGGAGCGGAACTGAATGGGCCCATGGTGTCAATGGCAATCTTGGACCAAGGTTTCATTGGACAGACGATAGGTTGTACTGGTGCGTCAACTGGCTTGGAACTCTTATCGGCATTTTGGCAAGTGGCAAGATTACGAACGAATTCTTCTATCATTGTTGATATTCATGGCCACCAAAACAGTTACTTTATCCTACGTTTCGTTCAAACTATTTCTGGATGACCCTCGTATGCATGTCATGATCCGAGGAATGAGTTCGTATGGCGCTACAAACATAGGCCCTCATATAAGGTACCCATCTACAACTGAAAGTTCATGCTATAAAACGCAAACTGCCCGTACCTCACGGTTGAGTTTGTTATTAGAAGGCCAGCCTTGTATGACATATTGGCAGGTTTCTCGCAAGTTCCTATCGCCCTCGTTTGCCGATTGAAGTTCCTATATGATCATTACTCACAAGCGAAAGTGGTTGAGCGTTCACATATGATAATTTGATCGTGCCTAATGTGAGGTCAATGGCGCAGTGGTAAACACGGTTGCCTCATGAACAGCGTGTCCGTGGTTCAAGTCTCGGCAGTGGCGAGGATATGCACTACTAACGAGCTCTAACGAGAGCGAAACTCGAGTCTAGTGCTTCTTTTCGAAAAGGGCCGACTGGAAAGTCTATGGGAATGCGACAGCTGCGATCAATTGTGGGTGATGTTCAACCTATATGAAGTTCCTATATGTTGATGGCTGGCAATTCATAAGAACTGAATGCAGAAATCATGTACCTCTCTTCCCCTTCTTCCTTGTGATCAACTACATCCAACGGGAATCGTGAAAGTCTGTCAGCAGCTTGATTCTCGCGGCCTGGACGAAACTTAACTTGAAAGTCGTAATTTAGTAGCCTCACGTACCAGCGGTTTACTTTCAACGCTTTTTGAGTCCGCTCGATCCTCTGCTTAATGGGGTTGTCAGTGCAGCATGATCTGTGCGAAGTGTAAACAAAGGTCCGGATAGGAAAATGTGCCATTTTTCACAAGCCCAAACGCAGACAAGAGCTTCCTTTTCGCCAGCTGAATACGGCACTTCTGCAAGTGAAAGCCTCCGGGAAGCATTTGCGATCACTTTTTCCTGACCATTTTGCATCTGTGATAGGATCGCCCCCAAGCCAATATATGAAGCGTCTGTAGATACAAACGTAGGGCATCTCTAGTCGAAAATAGCCATAACAGGAGTGGACACAATGCGTCTTTTTATCTCATTGAACGCGGACCGTTGTGCTGATTTCCACTCAAAAGGGATTTCTCCTTTGTCAACGTACGCAATGGTTTCGCCAAAGTGGCAAAATCTGGTAGATAGCGTTGATTACATGAACACACCTAAAAAGTGCCTAATTTCCGGTGCATTCTTTGGAACAAGAGTCTCTGTAATGGCACGAGTGTTTTCAATGTTTGGTGGGATCACAACAGCCGATATGGTGTGTCCGAAAATTTTGATTTCAGGATCACCAAATTGGCACTTTGTAAGGTTTTGCCATCGTAACACCGCATGAAGACGAGAGTCGAGCTCTTCACGAGTGGAGCCAAATACACAGATGTCGTCCATATAAGCTACTTGTCCGGGAAGATAAGCTAGTGAGTGGTTCGTGAACTTTTGCCAGGCAGCCGGTGTTTAACTAAGGCCCACCGACAAAATTTGGTACTGTAAAAGTCCGTGGGCTGTTAGGAAGTCTGAGGTGCCTGGATTCTGGCTTTAGTGGCATGTGGAAGACTGTTTTTCTTACATTCAACTCGGAGTAGAATCGAGCGCTAGTCAGCTTCACCAGTAGCTAATCGACCGTTTAGATTATGAGTTTATCCACCAAAATATGACAATTTAGTGCCTTCAAGTCATTACATATTCGCACTGTACCGTTCTTTTTTAGTACCTTGACCATGGGGTGAACCCATACGGAACCAAAGATTTGTTCGATCAAGTCATTCGAAACCATTTCCTCTATGGCAGCGGACACTGATTCTCGCTTGGCCAGAGGAATCAGTCGCGATTGTGTTGCAGAAAATGGTTGTGCTCCCTCTTTGAAGCGTATCCGGTGGGCAGCAAGTGGTATTCGGCCAATAGTCTTTTTGATTAAGTTTGGGTATGTATTTCCCACGGTCGATGTGCTGATCGCCATAATCTGCAGACGATCAATAAAAGGTGTTATTTTCAGGACCATCATTGCATTACGACCTAATGGAACTCGGTCGTTCGAAGAAGTCACATATACGGCAACAGTTGCCGATGTAGATTCAAGGTATGGATCCACCGTAACGAAACCTGGAATATGAACACGTGCATTTGAATAACCGTTAAGCTTGTAGGCTGAGGGATACAAAGGTAAATCACTTAACTTTCTATCATGGAAACTTGAAGGAATTATTGTTATCGGAGAAGCAGAATCTAGTCCCATACCAATAATTGTTCTACGGCGTTGTGCACATACAGCCACCGTTCGAATGTCCGGTGAAGGGAGCTTGGGCTCCGGAAACCCCTGCCTTTGCCTCTGTTAGGGCGTCCACCCTGTGACCGTCCCAGGATGCCTCCGTCGTGAGAAAGAAGAAAAAAACCACTTGAATCAGTCCAAACTAGCAGAACTGTTCAAATCGGTTGAGACTTTTTATTCTGCTATGCACATGTACGATCCTAACTCTTGCTCATGATGTGATGGAAATGTGTGGTCATGACGTGCCCTATAAATACCTTGTACTTGTCGCCCTAGCCGCATCTCGTTTTGCAGCGGAACAAAGCTTCTTACTTTGAATGCGTCTTTTGGCTTGCCTTGGGAGCGAATACGGGACAGTCGCGGTACTATTCGGGACCAAGATTTTCGTGTGAATTATTACCGGGACGATAATCCGATTTTATCGAACCAGCGTATCGTTTAGGAGGGTTTACAACAGCCTCACAGTGTAAGTGGAATTATTTACCGAGTAAATATGTTTTGTCTATATTGATGGCGAGTCATCACCAGGGGCATCTTAATTTACTTGCGCTACTTGGCGGGATCTGCAACATCGAGTAAAATGTCCTCGTTTACTGCAGCTCCTGCAGTCAAGTTTATGAGCGGGACATGTCTGACAGTCTGCCTTATGCTAGTTACTGCCAGAACGATAACACACTGGGGAAGTTGTTGACAGTGTCGGAAAAAAAGTTGTATCTTGATGATGTCAAGACCGTCCGTTTTTCCACTGAATACTCTAGAGTGTTCAACTGCTGATGATTTAATCCTGGCAAGGCTAACAGCTCGGTCCCAGGATAACTTCGTCGCATCCTTGGTAAGTAAGATATCACGGGTGCGATTGTCTTCTATTCGGACAATGAATTGCTGAGCCGGCATAACCCCTTCGTGTTTATTCTTTGGCATACTCGAATAATCACAAAGTCGGACCGCTCGGGTAAGACGGAATATAAACTGCTCCAATGGTTCCAGTGTGTCTTGTTTCAACTGGCAGAACTTGGATCTTTCTGTGAATACGTTCGTTTTGGACTCCCATGATTAGTCAAGTATAACGATAGCATCGTTTAATGAAAGTTCTGACTGCATATCAAGTGCATTGAATTGACGTTGTCCTTCATTGCCAAGCAAATGACGAAGCACTTTTAATTTTCATTGTAGGTAGTGTCCGTCGGTAGCAAATCCAAGTAATTTATGAATATAGTTTTCCACTTTGTCCAGTCACTTTCGGTTGATTGTATGGCAACATCACGCCGATAGGATTCTGGAGGTTGCAGACTAGAAACAATCGGACAGGTTCGTCCAACGCGACGCCAGCGTTGTGCTCCTGTTCGGGTGCAATGAACAGTAAGCCTTACAGGCTGTAACAGTGATACAGAGAACTCGTGACTCAGTAGAGGTGCAGATTATATTCTGATATGTACAAGCAGTAGCGTCATTTTTAAGTGCGTGGATGAATGGGTCGTTGAACGTCGAAGGTGCGACCAATCATAACGCAGCTTGAGTCCTAAAACGGGCGTGAGACACACAGGTGGCCTTGACGCGTATACAACAAGACCCAGTTGCGAAAAATCTGGACTTCGGCGGGATTCCAACCAGTGACAGAAAGAACATGCCCAAACGTAGCAAATGCTCTACCAGCTGAGCTACGAAACCACGCCTGTAGCTCAGCTGGTAGAGCATTTGCCGCCTTCCAGCATGTTGTTTCTGTCACTGGTTCGAATCCAGCCGAAGTCCAGATCTTTCGCAAATGAGTTCCCTCTAACTTATCAAATCTGCCAAACTACTTATCAGCAATTCAATGTCACTGCTCATCGGTGGCGTTCGCAGATTCCAGCGTGAACTGATCGAGAAATCCTGCTCGGGCAATCAATCGGCTGAGTCATTTGGTTAATTACATATGACACAGTTGGGTGGGTGGGTAACTAGGCCCAGATGTGAAGCTTTTGAGCCTCCGGCGTGGCTTCGTAGCGCAGCTGGTGGAGCATTTGCAGCGTTCGGGCATGTTGTTTCTATCGCTGGTTCGAATCCAGCCGAAGTCCAGGTTTTGCGCAAATGGGTCCCTTATATCTTAATTTAATCAAAAAATCGTCCGTAGTCAAATTGATTAAACTAAACTGTTGTGCTTAAAATGAGACCAGTGGTCAGCATGGTTGCCTCGAAAAAAATCGCCGGGGTCCAAGTCCGGATACTGACACGAGTATTCATTGGTGGTGAGATTCTAAGACTGGAAGATCTGTCGGAATGCGAAGGCTGCGACCAAGTGTGAGCAGTGTTCAATTCAAATTAATCAGTGATAATTACCTATCACCGAAAGTGGACGTGATCTCAATTTTGTCCATGCACATGAATACCCACCATAAGTTTGAGCAAGTTTTATTTGAAACTTTGGTTCACTCTACTGCTTTTTGCCTTTTTTTAATCATGTAGTAGGCGTATCTCAGTAAAAAAAAACAGCCCGACTTAGTAGCAACATGAATAGAGCAGGCAAGACCGTATGGGGACATTTGAATGAATTGTCCTCAGGTAGATCCGAATTAGTAGGAACACATTAGTCAATAGCAATAGGCGTTTTTCCTATATTTGCTGATACCTTTTAGACTGTGTCACAGTTTGCCATTGCGACCATAGTGTGATGAGAATCCGATACAACTGATCCCAGAATAGTCAAAATACCATACGTCAGGAAGCATTTAATGGACAAAAGTGCCATAGACAGATGTGGCATCATCCATAGTCCTACTCTGATCGTTTCTTTTACTACCCGTGTACGACCTGCTAGTAAACCTCAGTCCTCAAGCACAAATAAACTACCTTTTATGTTGTCCAAGTTTGTTGCTAATGGCCAAGCTTTAACTCCACTAAGCAGCCTAATAACATTGGCAGAATAAACTGAAAATCGTCAACTATTGTGATAAACATCAGTAACAACGAAATAACCGAGAACATTTATCCCAATTCATCCTTCACGCCCTTTGAGCTAGCCCCTTGAATTCTACCAAATAGCTGGGTACCTTACTGATCAACAAATTCTCACAACCACAATCCACTAGAATCCTCCCAACTATACTACATATTTGTTTTTAATGTGGAAACCCTAGAACCTACTCAGTTTATAGAGCTCGCTCTGGATCGTGTGTAACTTGTGATAACGACGTGCACCTAGACTTTGTATTAGACAACTGGTCTGCTGTGCCTTCTACTAAGGCTTTTCCACATCTCCAGTAGACTCTCGATTACCCCCATGGCTGTGTATATCAGTTTCTAGTAATTCAACGCGCGATAATCTTCTGAATGGCGTGCCAACCAGATTTGGGAGCACTAGACAAATTTGTCATGCGTAACGCAAAAACCCCACCTCGCGCGTGCCTCACCGCAGCAGTGCCCTATCGCGCACGTTCTAAAAGCACGACTCATCAGAAGTCAACCTCATACTTACTATCTAATTGTACTACGTTTAGAACCGTTTCCATCCAATGCCGTTGGCTGAATACAACCTCCGCAGAGTGAATAACGTAATCGTGTGGTAATTTTTGGGCTACAGAATGGTGCATTATGGACATCCAGACCGTAAGCATAGAAGTGAATATCCATGACAGTAGTGCTTCCCATAAAAGCTGTCGAATGAGAACGAGCTTACCGTTATTACCACTAGCCAATACTGCGCCAGCAGCCAGCAACGTCAAGACGGCCAAGGCAATACATTCAAATAAATCAAACCTGGAATAATTGATCCTTATAAGTATAAGACATTTTCCTAAGGTCAGTGAAACCAGTGGGGCAAAACGCTAAACCTACGGGTCACCAATAATCAAACAGCACAATGTTGTTCCATCCGATTTTCACATGATAAACGATGTGATTCAAATCAAGATTAGCCAACGACCGATTCTCGTTCAACGTCACTAGACCCACATGCAAAACGGTAGTGATCGTTGTGATTGATCGATAGTTCCGATCAACTCTTTAAAGGTACACGCCAGAAATCAATCGACCCAAACCTACTGTTCACGATCCATGAACTGTCGGCGCCCAGTCAACAGACGGGAAGGTCGGAAGAGATAACTGATGATTCCCACGCAGTAAAGCACCAGCGAAGATGTACGCTGGAGGCACGGCTAGGACACTCGAGATCAGAAAAACATTGGAATGATTTTCAGTAACACTAAAATTCCCGTTCTTTGAGAATGGCCCATGGACTGTACGTAGAAATTGTGCAATCCGAAGAAACTGAGGTTTTAGAGCAGATGGAAGGCAAGGAGTAAACGGGTCTGATCTTGACGACTTAAAACCAAGCTAGCCCGTCGAGGTCTGAAACTTGATGCAACAAAATGTTCCTAATAAGCACTTGGACGTTGGTGAAACTAGCTCGTATGATCAATTTTGTTCGGCTATCAAATATGTCACACGAAAACGACTCTGGAGAGTTCCGGGCACAGCTTCAGGTGACAGTGTCGGTCGTCTGCTGCCAACATTTACATTCTTTCATAAATAATAACTAGACCTAGAGAATTCACGGACTATCTTGCACTGTGGTGCAAATTGCAGGATGCGCCATTATCGACAGGGTAACAGACAACTAAACGCGGTAGTAACGGCCACATCGACATTCAGTAAGATCCGCGATCAGAGTAGTATGAACGGACAGCTGAATAACTCAAAGTTGAGCAACGTAAATAGTTATCAAAACGGATCCGTTTGGGAGTTATTCTAACTGTTTACCTAGGACATCAAGACCGAACCCCAGACGGTCGATCGCAGGAAGTGTTCATTTATAAGTTAGAAGATAAACGTCACTCGTGAATTCAACGTCTAGTCCTTCATTACATACTTATCATGTAATCCATTGAGAAACTATCAATCGGGAGCACCAAACCCATCACTGCGCATCCGCAAAATAATTGGAAAGGTAAACGAAGACTAAAAAAAAACATACACCTGGTTGTCAAGGGTTGGTAACAAATCGCTTATCCGACGATCAACACCTACCACATGACCAGCTTGCAACGGAATTTCTAATTGATCCAAGCGTTTTCAAATCACATCGACTGCCTTTATCGTCCGGTTCTAAACGATGCTAACAGGACTAGCGAGCTCGTGGACTTCAGTTCTTTACAAGCTAACCGCTCCGAACTTCAAGTTGGCCGCCCTAACCTGATGAACTCAATAAAAAATGAAACCGGCCCCGGCGGGGTTTTGGGCAGGTAGATCACACGCTTCGAATGACGACGAAAAAACTACCCCAGATGCATCGGTGGCAACCGCAACAGAAACGCAGAGGTCCTGTTTGTACGTAGTGATTACACCGCCTCATTTTACACCGTCTGCATGATCGATGATCAACCAGATACAAAAACCGCAAGCTGGAAACGACTCCATCCCAACCCCTGAGTAAATTTCTGAAACGCCGATCGCGAGTTGTAAGGCGTCACGCGCACCACTTCCTCGTATTCTTCGACGGTGTAATCTGTCGTGACGAGTCCTAGCTGACTCATATGGTTGTCATGTCTACTCGTTATACGTGGATTGCATCTATTCCGCTGAGACAGTAAATTTGACGCGAGCAAATATCCATGCAAGCATCCGATGCTGTTATCGGCTTTTTGAAAATTGTGCATTTGGTTCACAGCTCTACTACCTATCACAAACAATCAATCGTGAATGGAGCGGGTGTAAAATCACAACTTTGCAGGTGTATACTCGAGCCACTGTATGTAGTAACGACAGCTGTTTGCCTCCGAACTGCGTGTGTAAACAAGCTCGCCTATAGTTGTGCCGAAATTATGGACAGAACAAACACAGCATTTACACCACATTTTGACAAACCATTTGACATACGCCACATCGTCATAGATCGATTCGTGTGTGAACTCTTATCGAGCATGCGGCTGTTTGATTCACATTCCTCAGTGTACATTTAGACACACACAGCTGGTGAATACGATGGCCATCGCGTAAAGTTAAAAATAACGGTATATATATAAATTGTAGAACTTTGTAGAAGTTTATTCGGGGATCTATCAGCATAGAAGGGCTAATAAGGGAAATGAACGAAAGAAAAAGTGACAGCCAATAGGTGTACTGATGTCAAAATGATCAATACACGTTCGATATCTGAATAATCAAAAACTGAAATCCAGCAAGCAAATGCTTGGAAGTGAACTGGCCGAAATATACTCACGAACGAGAAAGGCAACACATACAGAAAACCCCCATTGATAAGAAACGGATCAGAAAGCCTTAGAACAAAATAAAATAGAACACAATGAAGGAAGAAATAAGGCTTGCACTTTAATATTCGGGTAGCATGGACTGGGATTAGTTTCCAGTGAGTTCGGCGTAGGTCGAATCCAATTCCTCGCTGAGAGCTTTGTACTTTTCCTTTTCAGCAACCAACTCGTCTGGAAGTTGAAAGTTATAAAGCGTTAATGACCTTTATGTCTCTAAACAAAGATCTGACATTTGTCATAGGAGCCCGTCGAAACTAATGAAGACACAACGCATGCCCGTGCCATTCAACAGAGTTGAAAGAGCCCAAGAAAAAAAACGAAAAGGAATGGTTCAAATAATCTAAAGTGAAAGTTGGAGGTATTTTGGAGGCGCACCTTATATGGTTACCATAAATCCTAAAAACCATTAACAACGTTTGTTATATCTCCAAAAGTTTCTAGGAACCGCAAGGGGCGCAACTATTCACATGACGTCGAGAATGTACCTATCGATTGATACGGAACTATCAGTCACTACTTGAGTACCAATAAGGTGCGCATATGCACTGGATGGTGTCAAAATGATCGAAACCTGAGAGCAAAACCCGGGGTTCAAACCAATGACTTTAGACAAGGTTATAAGCGCTACCACTGTCGACTAAGCTCAACGAGCATCACAATATCCAAAGATTTTCCAATATGGCTTGAGAAATGGCATACCACAGTAACCGTTACATTGTCATCTTGGCGTAACAGAAGTAGGAATTTGAATTCGGGCAAGCATTTTTCGCGTACCAAAGAGAACGAAGAGAGCATTGCCAGTGTTAACAACAATCAAGCGTAGTCCATTACAATTAGTTCAGCATCGTTCCATCGTAAACAGGTAGTTGTAAACGTCTGTCGAAAACCAAAACGATCGTTAAGAGCAGTAATCATTAAAAGCTGTACATATGTAGTGATTTGGAAATCAAAGTCAAATGAAAAGAAGATGACCAAATAGAAATGGACTGGAAAAAGTGACTGTGGAGTGCCATCGAACAAACGTGTATAACTGACCATGATTGGGTCAGGCAAGACTTGTCAATGACAACGTGACTACTAGGGCGTTTGACAAACACACAAACAGAGATTATAAACTTAGTCGATACCTCAGGATAGGATCAATCAAGTTCCAAAGATGTCTGTATACTGGCTGACTGGAAAACCGGAAAAAACTAACACGAAGAAGAGAGGAGAGTGACAGTACATGCCAACAGTGCAGTGTATCGAACGAAACGACGTGCAGATAAGGTGCAAAACGGGCGCAAAACGGGCGCAAATCGGAAGCATCACAGGGAAGAATGAACGCGTTAAACAAACAGAACCGCATGCCTGAAAGAGATGAAGCAAACGACGCAATATGCTGTCTGGAATCATAGATGCATGCTAATATGCACGCATGCCGATGCATAGTATCGGAATGGATAAGAAAGCAGAGCCTGGTCAGGATTCCTTTAACATCTGACAGACGCAGGTAGAAACAGTCTTATGCTCAAAGAACTGCGTGGGGCCGATAAACGGGTTCAGATATTGTGCACCTCATTGAGCATGTTCTCCATCTCCTTGCGCAGGTTGGCATGATTCAGCTGTTCAGCCTCCAAAGTTTCTACAAATTAATAGAAGGGAATGCCCCCAATAAGTTGAATCATTGTGTAGCGGGCGACACACGGATCCACAAGAGACAAGTAGAAGTGTACAACATATTTGGAAACTGACGATGAGTTTAAGTTATGCCAAGGAAACCAGCGACCAAACAAGCTAGACATTAATATAAAAACTAAGGTTTCGAAACACGTGTTCATCTTTGTACTGCACATTGTGTCCAAACCATAGAAGATAAGCACAGAGCTGACGCATGCCTGAATTGTTGAAATCGTGATTACAACCAGTCGAGGCAGTCACAAGCACTAAGTAGTATTAAGACTGGTCGTTATGAGCGACGGTTTTAATGCAGGCCTCAAACTCAATTGTATTTCAAGCATTTAGACCTTATTCTCAAACATTTCATTTTCCTGTTCCCAGTCCGACAATGGTGGTATGCCCTAGACAATCATCATCATCATCATCAGTGGTTCATACTGATGCTTAATTGCCACACAAACACTAAACGAAAAAAACCTATATAGCAAGAGAGAAGAAAAAAGAAGGGGAGGGGAAGGGGACCCAAATACTAAAAATAGCTACGTCTATATTCAAACATTCAACATCAAGGCGCCTACATCATCATCATCATCATCATCATCATAGACAACAATACAACAGTGATTCACACTGATGCTTAACTGCCACACAACCATGAAGAAGAAGAAAAAACAAACCTTGTTTAGGAAGAGAGAAGAAAAAGGAGGGAAGGGAGGGGACCTAACCACTAAAAAAAGAGCTACGTCTACATTCAAACATACAACATCAAGGCGCCTACACCTTGCAAACAAACAACC
>JTDE01022154.1:24520-35831 GCA_014338405.1 Paragonimus skrjabini miyazakii
ACGCGACCCTTAAGTTTCAAGGAAACACCTCTCCGTCGCCATAGGTGCCTCAGTTTAGTAAACACTGCCCTAGCCTTAGAAATACGCGCCTCTATTTCATTCTCTACACCTCCGCCGCCGCCGCTGATGCAGCTTCCCAGGTATACAAATCGGTCAACAACTTCCATGATTTCATTATCTAACATTAAACCTACGTAATCACAGCAATCTTGCAGAAGCACTTTGCATTTCGAGGCTGCAAGGCGCCTACACCTTGCAAACAGACAACCGAGCTGTAAGTGAAAGTAAGGCGTAGGTGTCCTGCACAAACCAAAAATAAGACAGTCATGCACGCTTCATAATTCGAATTCACACTAAGCGGAAACACATCATATACACTAACTGAACATAATCAATGGCAGCAGATCTGTCATTCGTACAGGCGCTAAATTGGTACGTAGCTAAGAAAAGAATGAGCTAAAGTTTAGAAATGACAGAAAATGAACAGTTAATACAAAACTTGTCCAAGTTCAAATCAAAGCACTGATAACTTGCAAACGGAAAGGTGTTCAGCCTGTTCAACACCTTTTGCTTCACAGATAATTCAGTTAAAAATAAAAACAATATGAACGTTAATGAGACCAGCCAGCCATCACTATCTGACTTAACAATTCACGAGGTCAACCAGACTACAACGTCCGTCACATAAAAAAAAAACTCACCCTCCAATTTGCTCAATTCATTTTGTTTTGTCTGCTCCAACTGGCTCGCTTCTTTCACTCGACGCTCCGCCTGAGTTGTGCGTCCACGGGTCGTACACACGAAGCAGCACATCGCGGAATTAGAAAGGAAACGGTGAGTTGAGCATGCAAACAGATGGCATGCGAGACTAAGGAACAAAAAACCGAGCATACACACATACAGACTGCCAAATGAACGGATAAGGCAGGGTAGGCAGGCTAAGTACGCCGGGGATCAGAACTCTGGTTGGTTTTACCTTCGAGGCGATCGGCATCAGCCTGAAGGGTATTGACTAATCGTTCGGATTCTTGGGCACGATCTTCAGCCTAAAAAGAAATTGAAATGCGAGCAAACGTATTCACAGTTTGCCACAGCATAAAACGGACAGCGACCTATATCCCGGTTTCGACCACGAACCACACATGCGCATGCGGAACGTCAAAATTAGCCACAGATTAAAGCTGAAAGCCTGGAACGCGCAGTGTTCGTTAGTTTTAGAAAATTGGATGCTAGAAACTGCGCACGAAAAACCATATCTACGATCTACGGATCAAAAATCAATTGAAAACACTTCTAGGCAACGGCGTAGAATACACCTGCATCGAAAGGCACTAATTCACATCTGTCTTTAACCGGTTTCAAAATGCATGCTCACAAAATGCACGCTAGTTGAAATTGCACAACCAAGCAGGAATCTAAGTGGAATTAACCACTATCATGCAGTACGGAAAACGTTGCGCTAAGTTGTGTGTGAAACATCAAACCAACGATCGCCTAATTAATCGTAATGACGGATTAATCCTGTATACAAAAATGCAGGTGGTGCCCTTCAGAACAGACCGTTATTGCATACAGACAGCATATTGGTCAACGCTGATAGCGTGAAACTCCCTAAATTGCGAGAGTGAACTGTATCAACGGGACCCGTGAGCACCTTTCACGTACCTACATTGACAGACTTAGCTCAAGCAGAAGCAATGCCCACCCATGATTGCAAGTAGACTGAGATATTACCGGGACCTTCAGATCTAGATAAGGCACTTGGTTCATGAGTCAACACCATAGGACAGTAATTGAATGGCAGCCTTCCGACCCCGAACTTGGAGGACCAAGAGGTTAGGATTAATCATATATTTGTCTATTAATCTGTCTTGTTTAGTTAGCGATGTTCACGTTCATTGAACAGCGCACCAAGTTACCCGTAGAGTTTCGTTGCAACAGAGAAGCAGCAAATTCAAGCTTTTCCTTTACAGTTTCAGTTTTACTTCACTCATCATTCACCTTGACTGTACACACATTCTCAAGTTTCCTTTTAGGCAACCTATCAGACTTTCAAATACACTAGTTCGTGTCACTGTCAGACCAGTACTGTCTGTTTTATTTGACCAGATCAACAGTAAAGCCAACATCCCTTGATCATCAACTCGAAGGTTCGTTGATTTAAACGCGATCCTCTTTGCTATCTTCATCACAACCAATGACACTTCTATTTGACACCTATTTGAATTCATGCATATTTACCTAGCACAATCTGTACATCATAACTCACGTGACGGTTTGAAACTTCTCTGTAGCGTACACCTTATGTAACTTTCTTCATTAACTTCACTGTTAATCGATCAATTTGAACAAGAAACAAATTTCACAGTCTTTCACTAGAGTGAACCAGTACATGATCGAATGGGAACAGCACAAGTGAGAAATGTGGGTGGCAATGATCACCTCTGTAGGAGAGATAATAGAAAACCGCACAAAACAAAAACAAACGAAAAGCACAAACTCAATGCACAACTACCTCCGCCAATTTTTCCATCAACGCGGCCAGTTTTGATTCGTACAACGTCCGCTGTTTGGTTGCCTACATCAGTAGCCATGTGCGTGGGGCGGGCGATGAAGTATATCATGCAACAAGGATACGAACAAACGAGATAATGCAGCATGCGTAATAAGGGTTAAAAACAGGCTTAAAAATGAGACAATCAAACTGACTAGCACAGAAAACAAACGCAGTCTATGCAACTTGGAGATGACATGCGCGGCGCTCTGAACAAGGTGCGATGCTTACAGCTTTCAAACGCTCGGTCAAATCTCGGATATTTTCTTCATACGCCTCCTCACGTTGAGCAGCCTAGTCATGGGTGGCAATGTAACAGCAGTAGACATATTGAAACAGACATGGGGAGAAAATGCTTCAAAGTCAACTAATGCCTGAGCTTCGACCACCGTGATTGTGATTAGCAAATACACAAAAGAACTAATCTGAACACGGTAGTTCACGTTTTTCAGAAATATTTGATGTCCTCACGCAACAGAATGTATAAATCACATGACTGACGAGTTAGCAGAAAGCCAATCAAGTTAAGGTCACGCTAAGGTCTCGGTTGCAACACTGTAAATCATCTGTGACATACGAGGCCACGTATGAGGAGTCAATGGATGCAGTGGCACGTTACCCAAACCTAGGCAACAAGAGCAGTGTAAAATAACCGTAGGAATCGCACACGCGACTTTATGAGCGATATGTTCATTTTTACTGTCTCCAGCTCATTTGAAGGTTAACATATGACCAAGTAGACATATTGATTGATTAGCAATAAGGTAACATATGTTGATAGTTGCGCCAAAGTTTTTCGTCACATAAAAAGGAAAACACTGAATGACGAACTATTTGGAGGAATATTCCATGCTAATGACCGATTGAACCGGACGGTCATACAATTAAGTTAAATAAAACTAAACAAGATCAGTACTAAAAATTTTTAATATCCGTCATTATCACCGGGTTAAGTGGGAAGAGAGAAAATGTTAACGTACCTGTCTAACGAATATAAACATTTTTGCTTTACAAAACGACTGGACAGATTACACTCGTACGAGCATTTCACTGGTTACACCGAAAACTGGCGAGATCATGTTACCAAAGTAGCATACGCAAGCAGAAAAAGATATGTGAAAAACACATTTATCTCGCAGTTCTCTAGATCTCACAGGAGCGCGTGCAATCCAAACCTACGTTTGTCAAATGTCGCAACCTTCGAAGGCCTCATCTTTCATCTGTCTCGATTCTACTTATACAGCTTTGTCATGCGAAATCTGTGTTCAAACATCTTTTCTATAAAGTGTCCATCCACTAGAATGTACAGTTTTTAGTGGACGTCCTACTTCAAAAGGTTTCCCATACATCCCCGCCCGAACTTTGCCAAGGACTTTCACTCAACTCTCTCTCTCGTAACACTTGATTTTGGGTAAGATTTAATATGTCTGCAAATTCAAAAGCGGCACTGGATGTAGGCTTGAAAGAGGTGTATCTGGTAGATTCTAACTGTTAGCCGAATTGTAAACAGAAAACAAAACGATTCTAGCCTGCTCTCAGCAAGCAGCTGGCCTTACTATAACCATTCTTTCTTAACCACATTCAACACTCCGTCACGGCAAACACGATGAAACGCATTTTGCTATACTTCCAGTATAGAAAGCTGACAAACTTATTTTATGCTTCATCCAAAGCAGGAGAGCATTTTTCCACCAACAATATACAACGGCATGTAAATCAGAGGCTACGTACCTTAAATTAGTGTATTATGGCAGTATTCTGGCAAAATAGCATGCAGTGTTTTGCAACTGCTAATGAAATGTATGAAACTATCCATAGTTTGAAGCAATTCTAAACTCGTCAGTGAAGCGGACACTAATAGTCAGTAACTTTTAGTTAGTGGTCCAGAAAACAGTCACTTAATACGAGCAAGTTGGAAGTTTCATGAGCAGCGCACCAGTTGAAATAAAAGACGCTGACATCTTGCAGAAACGTGATGTTAAAAACAGTAGTCAAAACTAAGGTCGTATTCAGTACTATAAAACTTGCGCCCTTATCAAAACAATATGTACGACCAAGGTCGAAATGTAAGGGAAGGTCTGCGGTTTCAGTGACTAGTTGAAGCAGCTAACGCATTACGGAGACTTTAACCTGTGGCGTTCATCCCCACAGCACAATCAAGGTTCAAGTGAAGGAAAAGAGCGCCTGCCAACTAGTCATCATTCACCTGTTAGAAACGCAACATGTTCTCTTCGACTAACCGCACGCGTAACAAGTACAAGTGAATAGAAGCTCATCAAACACAAGCATAATTAGACCATTGCTACACACATGGCGATGAAAGTACGTAGTTGTGAATACAACCGGACAAATGCATATGAAACAGACTCATTCAGATGGTTAACCGCGCGCACGGAAAGGATCAGAATAACATATCCATCATACAGATTAGAGAGCACGTCAAAAGTATGCAATAATGACCGGCGTCACGTCTATGATTAATGGTAGCATACTCACGTCACGAGGCCAGTGTGAAATATATCACACGACTCGCGGGTCAATTTCTCAGCGATCCGGTGAATCACAAATCGATCAAAACGAACGGCACTTGAGTGTCTGTTGAGCTAAACTGCTGATGAATCAAGACCGGTGGGCCGTAACTGGTCAAACAATAAACCAATCAGACAGGTGATTTGAAACCCACTCCAGTCCTCACAACTGTTGAAAGTGTCTTTGCTTATTAAACATAGGCTAACGCACTCGCGGTATCGTCATCCAGTCAACAAGTGATCATAGTAACGTTTGTTTGCAGCCAAGTTCGACTACTTGAATCTACAGGTCGCAACGATATCGGTTCTAGACTAGGAAGGACAGTAAAAAACGCAGACATGAAATAATCACGAGTGTAACCGATGGTTTGAAAAAAAATGCACATCTACCTCCTGTTCGGAAATCTCCAAGGATTTGACATTGTTGCCAACAATGCGAAGTTCCTCTTCGAGCTCGGTGATTTTGCTTTCGGGTAGAACAAGATTAACAGACAAGACATAGGTGAAATGCAAGGAAACCAGAGAGGGAGCTAAACCATCCCTACTAGTGCACAGACAAAAGGTTCCGACATGCCTGCACCTCAGCGCGGCCAAGCATGGACGAGCAACGACATGCGTACATGCGCGATTGTAGAGGTCCAAAGTTTACATCTTTGTACTCGATTATCAAGATTATTATGAGCGGGCTTCGGGGCCGTCGCAGATGTCTCAGTGCGGGGACTCTGATCTAGGTAGTATGTACCGATGAACAGAAGACAGGTCAATAAATAGAGTAAATCAAGGGGGAAAATGAAGAACGAACCTGTACTTCATGGTGTTCCAAAGATTTCAATTGACCAGAAGTCTCTTGGATGATCGCTTGCAGCTCTCGCATTCGGCTTCCATGCATGAAAGAGAAATTAAATACATGCGAACGTAGTGGCCATGCATATGGAAAAAGTTACACCAACATTCAACGAACGAAGGCAAACGATCAGTGACACGGACGAATGAGATCGAATGACTGGATGTGAGAAGGTTGAGACTAAACAAAGCGTGCCCACAAGGCACGATTCGATCACAGCACAGTCATACACTACAAGCGGCTAAAAAAGGTCCATAACAAGCACTTGAGATTTTAGACCAATGAAGGCATTCTCATAACGGATTGGCGAACTGATCTCAGAATGAACAAGCAACGTTGGTAAGGCCCGTAGTAACCAAGAGGGAGGACGGAATTGGTATTAGACAACTGACTCAAATTCGTCGGCCGAGTGAATGTCATTTTATTCCTAGTGCGACAACGAGGAACGTTTATTGCGCAGTGGCATACGGTTAATTGAATGATGTAAACCTAACGACAAGTGCACACCTCTCGAACACTTGACAAGGCAAACTGGGAGAGGGAAGTAGCCTCAGGTATCCGACAATCTCCAACTCCCGAGATCGGCAGCAGAATTGGAATGTGTCATGTTGCCAGCCTAAACACAAACCGTCAACGAGTTACGTTATCGCTTAGGGGTTTTAAACAAAAGTGCAGGCGTGGCCCAACCAAATCATAATAAACCATTATTATATCACCAGGAAATAATGGTCCATTTCATTACATGCAGTCTGATATCAAAACCGGAACGAACACCCAGTGGAACAGTATGGAAAAGCCCAATTCATGAAGAACGCGGAGTGGCGTTGGAAGGGAAAGCAACAGATGGGGCGCGTGCCAAACCCCCGAGAAAGAAAGAGATGGACGAGCAGAAGACTAAAAACCAACATTAGTATGAACTGAGCTAGGATGCACAGTACTAATGCCACTACCAAAGCAGGCTACTTCACCGATACATAGTGGGGTGAATACCTTTCGGATGCCTCGATCTGACCTTCCGTATGAGCAAGAGAAACTTCCACAACAGCCGTTTTCCGAGTGGCCTGATCACAACACGGCACAGCCGATCGATGTGTGATAACGTGCGGTAACGAGTGTGGAAGTGCGTACACAGAGAGAGCAGTATCAAAAAGCCAGTGTTGGGCAGCAACACCAGTGGAACACGGAACAGTAGAGGCCGCAGCGGAACCAGCGACGAGCGCACAAAGACAAACACAGAAGCAAAGCCAGGCGGAATTAGATAAGAGAAATCCAATGGACATGAAACGGATGTAAGACACGCGGTTACATTAGGAAACAACGAACAGAAGAAATCGAAGCCGGGTGTTGTGGATAATGCGGAAGAAATCCGGACGTAACAAACGGAAAGCAACCGGATGACAGGTATCACACCAGCAGCAATAGCAGTCAATGCAAACACGTCACTAGTGCTGGAGGTGTGCGAGACAAAATGCGTTAACCATGAGCATGCCAGCAACAATTGTTAGGCAAAACGGTTGGCTGCAACTGATCAAGTACGTTGATAAGTGTGAGAAACGGACATGTACAACGAACAGTGAGATATAAGTACCTTTCGGCAGCCTCCAGACGCGACTCGGCCCGTTCGAGTTCCACTTCAGTGATGGTCAGCTTACGAGCAGCCTAAATACACATGGTCGGCACACAGATGTGCAAAGTGAGGGATATACAAACATTAAAAAAACTTGAATAAAAACATGGTCAAATGGCACGTAGGCACAAAAGCTAATGATGAAGTTAATGCAAAAGTAACCGACATTCAATGTAGCAATGCTAACACCTGAAAGGCTTATGCGACGCATGCACGGATGAGGAATGCAGGGTGAACGAGCCGACCATGTTCAAAGAAGTTGCAAGTTATTACATCACGAGACATCCACCAATACGCGAGTTGGATACAGTTAGGCTGCTCGAACGTAGGTAGGAGCAGTGACAGTAAATGAGGCTGGAAGCCACATCCATGTGGATGGGAACCAGGCTACCGCGGGATCTGATATGTTCTGTGATCGGTTAAGTCGAAAGCCTGATCGTTCGCTGACATGCCGACTACAAGACACAAATGAGCGTACACATCAGGTGAATGAAAAATGAACGAACACATCGGTTAGTTGTTGCACATCTTTTATTGAGACTTTAATTTAGATTACCTGAATAGATCAACCACCGGTAAGGTTTACTTCACTGTGCTCAAAAGGTGCACCGGGCACGAAATTCATGCGAACAGCTGACCTTAAAATGCAAGAAATCCAAATCCTAGAGGACTAGACAGAATTTCACGGTTTAGCGATGAGATGCTCGGCTGGAATGAGCTGAGACGTTGTTCACAGATTAACCATATATGGTCAGCCTGCACCAAGCACCAAAACAAGAAGCTGCTAATGCTCACAAAGTAGTGTGACAGTTAAGCAACAGTGTATTCCTGTCTATGTAGATTGCTGTGTATTGTTGTCTATGATGAGGTCTATTTCTCTCACAAAGTAGATTGGATGAACAACAAGCTTGGCAATATGATGAAATGGCAATGGGGAAACGAGTGGACAATCTAGAGTGATTTAATATCTAGCACAGTATTCGGTTAATTAATACGTATGTTACAGCGTTTGTACCACAAGGCGTCTGCCAATGAAGCTAATTAATTCACATGTGGACGGTCAAGCAATACATCCCAAGATAAAATTATTCGAAGTGGTCGCTCTCCAAAGCAGTTAGCGTATGACTAGTTGGCCTGGTTGCTACAGAGCTCCCTCAAGCTGGAGCGGATGATTCCATGAAGACAATAGTTCCGGTGTCTGTGCGTAAACATTGGTAAGGGAAACCCAAAGGTCGGTTTAATAGTGCATTATAAACAGTTACCAACAGACTAGCGAACAAACACAAGCACACATAAAAATACGATGTTGAATGACAAAAATAAAAGTAAATTATCGACAAATGCAATCGAACTGACATTTGCAGACGTACATGCAAACAATAGGTAGAATTTTGCATAAGTGCGCATGCCTATCGACTGAACAACAACTGGCGACTAAGCGCAGCACTGTTCACATCAATTAATGTTCAGGGACACAGGCTTTTGTGAGCATTCACACTTGCTACACATTTACACAATGGAAGCCCTGAATGGTGTCGGGGATGGATTCGTCCAATTGTTCATGGATATCATACCCGACTAAGGGGAGTGATGCATGCACGATGCCTTGTTTCCATGCATGCTCAGTAAGACTAGTAATGTAACAAACTGCATCACCTCATCATATTTGCGGTCGGCATCCTCAGCCATAAAAGTCGACTCCTTCAACTGTTCCTCCAATTGATTGATACGTTCCTCGTCCGCAATAGTGCGGTTCTCCAAAACCTTGCGACCACTGTGGTACAATGAGGTGGGTAATACGATTGCATGAGAGAATACGTATACAGAAAAGAAATGTACTGAATCGTAACAAAGCAAAAACGTCCGAACAGGTAAGTCCGGTTAACAAAATAGGCAATATACGAACAGACAAAAATACATGTCCAATTTGTGCAATACCTCCTCGTATCTTGTTTTGGCATCACTAGCTTCTTTGGTCGAGTGACGTAACAGGTTTGTCAATCGAACGATCCTATCGTCTTCCATTGTCTGACGAGTTTCCAGGGTGCGACGAACTCTGTGTGCGTGTGCCCGTTGCATAGACAAACATGATATAAAAGTTAGCAGTTATACAGAGTCAGCAAATAAGTAGGTTGCGTTAAACTGTATCGTTTATGAAAAGAAACATTCACGTTCATGCCCTACATTCTTAAGGACTCGAATATGATGTGCAAGGAACTCGGTCTGAAAAGAATCTGATTCCTCCCATCTGTTTGTCGAATAAAAAATACAACAGTATCAAGGTGACATTGGTGTAATGGTACAACGCGCTTGAAGTATGTGGCTGAAGTCAACCGACAGTAATTGGAGTGAGGTCGCTAAACTATGTGGCAGCTTTCTCTGCACAGTAAAACTCATTTAGGATACGTAAGTAGAACGGTCATTGTCTTGCTACGTTCTGTACTCTCATGTCTCCTGATGTGCGCTCTCCATTAGCATACAATTGTGCTGGCTGCTTGAATAGGAGGATAAATTGCTGCTGTGACGCCAGCTGGTCAACCATGTTGATGAGCTCCTGTGCGCTCAAACGCGTGTGTCGCAAGCATATATGCGCCTGTAATTATTCCGGAACACAAGACGGAAGTAACTGGACATGCCTGACTGTAGTCTAAATTTTCTGCGGAGTGATGTGTGACGGCCGCAACACAAAATTTAACAGCTCATACGCGTTTCCAAGATACCGTGCCTCCGAAATGAGCAGAAGTTGGTTAGTCAAAGCGCTCCTAACGCCTCACCGAATGCAAATCCACAGTGCTTCACAAACAACACCATACGTATATGCATGCGTATGCGCTACCAGTCATTACAGTATATTGGACTCATGCAAGCTTTGAAAAGAAAACAGCATTAGAAAGAACGTGAAACCATGCAAGGAATAGCATTAAGTAGCTTCGATTCCATCTTTTAGATCACAATCTGCCTGAACATAAACAGAAAGTTTTCTTAAACTCAAATATTAAGCCAGAGATTTTAACGAGGTCAGTTTTATGATCAAAAAGTAAACGCACCGAATCCAGGCCACCAAACTGACACTTCCGACCTAACACAGTATGACGACAAGCGATGGGTGGGTATTCGAAACATAGAGCCACCTAGGCTTATGTAACACCCGATACATACGTTGGCTACAAAGACAAGCGGCTTTCGAATATCGTTTACACGAAAGATACCATGTTACGTGGAAGGACAGTGAGCGATTGAGAGCTGTCTTTCATACTTCCGTGAAAAGTTGATGACACGATAGTGTAAGATGTGACGGAAACTAGCAAATGTCGTCCGGATTCTATCAGTATGATCACTGATTTTATCAAGCAAGTCCATCCTAATTAACACAATCCAGGTAAGTGAAATTGTCGATCACCTCTAACGATCTACAATAAACGGTGAAGGCGGACAAAGAACAGTGCTTGTACTTCTCCGAAGCCAACTAATGACGGAAACAAAAAATCTATGTCGTTGGTTTTCCACGAACGTCTTGTGTTGTCAAAGTAATAGTAAACACTAAGGTGAAATCGTCAAGATAGTCAAGATCCACGAGACGACCATCGGGAAGTAGCTCCACGTCCGCATTACAAGTCGATACGAGTGTCTTTCAGGAAAGCGTCAGTACAGAGCAGCTGGACATTTTTGTGCCCAAGAAAACTTATAATGCATTGTATACCATTAGCCGGACGATAGTAGGTAGGGAAAAGCTTTTCAGGCGGGTGATTTCACGTAAC
>JTDE01022154.1:43724-55313 GCA_014338405.1 Paragonimus skrjabini miyazakii
TTATCGCAACGTCACTAAATGGTAGTGGTCATTCCAACCAGCAGCACATGACGCAGCCAGAAATCAAAACATATTACCCACTGTGACCCATTTCACTCCTGAGATATCGAAATCTTGATTGCATCTGGCACAGCACCTTTAAGGTCAACGGGTTTTTTAAGACATAACTAACCACGATCAGATGGCGCTTTGCCAGTTAACCATGGTAACATCCACAATTCATAGTTATGTTTCACAATTCATTTTTTACGTTTTTGTGTATACCGTTTTGTTAACTTAATTTATATACTTGTATGAAACCATCACCATCACCTTTTGAATTGAATCGTGAATACGAATAAAACGGGAATTGCCGCACATCGTCCCTATCTTTTTTGCTTGTGCGGATTTTTGAGCTGGAAAAGTGATTGCACGGCGAAATATTTTTAGCTCCGTATGTCAGCTGATCTATCGACGTTCAACGGACGTCACCCCACGTCGTGTGTGGAATTATCTATCGGTCGTCTAACGAACCCATTCTCTGCCTCTGTCCTTCTCTCTTGTGGTGACCTACTCAATCCAGCGGACATTGACTTATCAGCGGGTCGTTCTTATTTTGCAGATAAGTCTTCTATTTTGTTTGTACACTTACCTTTTAAGCCTATCCGTGACCGTCACACCTCTTCTTTAGTATTACTACATTTCGGTAATTTTTATTGCTTGATTGATTAAGCTACCATCTCCACGGCAGCCTGTGTTGTTTAATTTTAGCTAGGATTGCCCTGGGTAGTGGCCATGTCATACTACTGATTGAGTGAAACTATGCAATACTGGACTCCAAAACACCCTGAACGCTTGGAAATATTAAACTGTGCAACATTTTTTTCTTTTTGGGAAAGCCTTAGACAAGGCAGAATGTAAACCAACCACAAATTGTTCTTAAATGCCCCCCGAAATTAAGCTGTTTTCCATAAAGGAAATCGTTAAAAATGCATTTTCTTCAGACGTGACTCAAGTAGCCTTAAAATTCCATTGGGAAGAGAAACTCAAAAAGATCAGTGCTTGAACAACTTTTTACTTGACACCACCGATTAGAATTGTGCAAAGCAAAAATAGGTTCACGCATAAATTTTTTACCATGAGTCGCAGACTGTGATGATTGTAAATCATAACGGAACATAATATACTATTGTTGGTTTACCGCATAAACAGTCAAATTGTACAAATACTGATTACATTACGATTTCGGTGACTAACGTGATGCGTTAATACTACAGCGTAGAAATTTGCATTAGGTTTGGACTAAATACAGTCTCCATTACTATTACGTATTCCACACTATCGCAATTGGCGTCGCGGTCAGTATATATCTTACGATGAATGTTTGCAACATGGAAAGTCTGAACGTTCACTCACGTTCAGGGGAAACCGTAGATAACCTGGAACGCTATGAAATTTGGTGTATTACTCGTAATTACATGAGAGAGGAGAAGAAAGCGCCGCAATTCCTCACGGTCATTAACAAAGATGCATGTGCGTTGATTAAAAATCTGGCCTTTCCCGATTCAACTCTTTCACTTCCGTATGATTCTCCAAAACATCTGTTACTGAGGCACGTCCATCCCGTCAACTACGAGGCTGCGGAAAGAGCAAAATTCCGTACTTTGATTAGACAAGAAACCCAGAACGTCCGTTCATTTATTCTTCGACTTCACACTCAAGCAGCAAGATGTAATTTCCGTGATCAACTACAGCGTCAGCTAATAGATCGATTGATCGCAGGAATTACTCCCCAAAGCATTCAACAAAAGTTATTACTATTGAAGGAAGGTTTTTTCCAATCGGCCAGCGCCGTTTGTGAACAATTTCAGAATGTAAAGGGCGTGATAAATGAAGAACATAACGCCAACAGTGCTGGGAAGCGGGCTAACCAACAGCAGCGGCAGTTTGAAAGAGTGAACTGTCAGGAAAGTACGGCAGTCGAACCATGTCATTTTAATCCGAATTCTGTCCACCACTGGGATAGTTGTAGGTCATGTGGTCATAAGCATCCTCGACTTACGTGTCCATTTCGCAATTTCAAATGCTGTAAATGTGGCGAGATAGGTCTCACTAAAGCCGTCTGTCGTTGTTTGAAGACGTGTTTTGTCCAAACTTCTTTAGATGAGCAAAGTGTTGCATCTGACTTTCAATCGATTGTTCTTACTGTGACTTCTACTAATTCTCGTCACATAGTACAATCTTCTACTGTTAACGGTGGTCCCAAACATTTTGACACTGGTAATGTTGAATCTTTTATTTATGTCGCTTGCGTGAAGCGATTGGAACCTTCTGTTATGGTGAAACCTGTTGAGCTTTCTGTCAAGGATATTACTGGACCTGTTTTATCTATTCCTGGCGAATGTGAACTTTCACTCACAGATGTGCAGTCCATCACTCACACATGTTCATTTTTGTTATTAATTCTGACCCATCCATTATCAGTCTCAAGTGCTTGAAGATTTTGTAGGTCTCGCTTTCGTGGTCTGTTGAATCTTCCCGGAATGAAAATTCCGTTTCTGAATGTGTTTCAGATTTAAATTCAGTTACTGAAAGAGTACCTGCAATCTAACCGGCTCAGACAAGAATTCCCGAACGTGTGAGGAAATAACGTGATCACTAATACCCGGACGTTCGTTTGAACTGCGGCGGGCATGATGATTGTAAATCATAACGGAACATTATACACTAATGTTGTTTTACCGCATAAATAGTCACATTGTACAGATACTGATCATATTACGCTTTCGGTGGCCAACGTGCTGCACTGTGTTTGGACTAAATACATTTCCCGTTACTATTACGGATTCCAAACTATCGCACAGACGTAAAGCAGATAAACTCAAGGCCCTTCATTTACTGCCGCAATAAGAATTCCATCCGGCATCGCGACAACATTAGGCTCATATCCCTATGTATTCATTTGTTTTGCTATCTCGCTTTTTAAATCGAAAATTATCCGAAGAGGGCATCTGCCCCCAAATTCTGATAGAAATGTAGTGCTATACAATTTTGGCTGCATCACTTTGCGAATTTACAATTAATTCGCTAGGAGCCTCCACTACTACCACGCAAGACTCGATCCTCTACGTCCGCCAGCTCCTCAGTTCCCCTTTCCGCTGATTCAGTCCCACAGAACTGGAAGGTCACTGCACATTCACTGTATTGTTTGTCTTGACTAATACTAGTAGTTCAACAGTCTGTTTAGATTTGTCTTTTTGTTGGCCTATTGAAAATATTCATACGCAGTTCAGATTTTTCACCGACATCCCTTCTAGAGGCTATTAGTCTCCGGTAGTTAGTTTATGCATTACATGTACCAAGTTTATGAACATAAAGCAGCAGAGACTTCCTAATCATGGTTACTAACGTTGAACTCACATAGCATGTGACCGCTGCGCCCCATGAAACGATGACAAGTTGAATTTTAGGACCGCTGCTGTTCACCCTATAAGTCAACGAAATACCGTCGCTTTTTTCTTCTAGTGTCCTGTTGTGCGCAGATCACACGAAGCTTTGGAGGGTCATTCGTGACCCCTCCGATGAATCCAGTCTACAGTCAGATCTTGATACACCGTGTAACTGGTGTAGACTTAACAAAATGCCGCTGAATGCAGCGAAGTGTAAGGTCTTGAGGCTTTATCATAATAGTGCAACCTCGTATCACCTTGATAATGTTAGACTCTGTGTATCTGAAAAGGAGAAAGACTTCGAGTCGATTGTCATTCAAGATCTAGACCTCTCTGTTAGCTACAAACTGATGGCACGCAAGGTTATTAATGTTTCTAAGTTCATCAATCGGACCCTAGGCTGCCTAACCCCGATAAAATTCATTCCCATTTATTCATCCGTAGTTCGACCTTTACTAAAAGTAAATGTTCAAGCCAGTTCCACTTATTACCGTAAGGATGTGTTAAGGTTTCAACCAGCTCACCGCAGGGTTACAAAGCAAGTGAGGGGCCTTCGGTACCTGAGTTATCAGAGTAGACTTCAAAGTATGAACCTTTTAAACCCAGAGTTTCGAAGGATCAGAGGAGACATCATACTAGCTTACAAAGTTTCGACCGACTGCAATCACCCTTGTTCATCCATCTCACCCAGAACTGAACGCCCAAGTTCAAGAGGGAAAAGTTTCAGTCTTAAGCATCAACGCTACCGTTTGCTTTGCCGGCGTCATTCATTTGCACTCCGAGTGGTCCCCTTCTGGGACAACCTGCCAGGAGGGGTTGTCTCAGCCCCGACTCTTAACGCATTTAAGATAAGACTGGACAAATATTCCAGGGTAACCTCAGATATTTCCAGTCCGCCTGCTTTTCCAAACAGTTTTCGATAGAAAAAGCAACCAGTATAGAAGGACCTACACAAATCAATATGACTGGCTTGTCGTTGCAGTGTGTATGTTTCGTGTACTGTGCCTGAAGATTGACTGTCTGTTTGTCCTGTTGCATGCTGGCGTGATGTTGCCTGATGTAGACAACTGGATAATTGTGCCGTGCCGTTTCCTTTTTGTCAACTCTTGTCAACCTCTTGTCAACTCTGTGTTTATGCTTCTGATCGAAGCTTTCGCGACGAATCTCCTCAACTCAAAATTATCCCTGGCCAAAGTCTTTGTTTCGTGCCACTCAGAAGCGGGTCAATAACTAGTCGAAGACTTTTCTGGATTTGTTAAAACCCCATGAAAACCCGTTAATTGCAGATTGTCTTCTTTTTTTAACTGATGCGAAACAACACACACCCAACCAAAAGATGTACAACTGATGACAACACTCAAAATCGTAACTCTTCTACCGTTCTTCTACTGTTCACCAGGTTTTGGTGTCTCTCGTTCTTTCTCACCCCAACTGACTTACTTCTACATTTTCCGACGCAACTTGTATCCAGTAATGACGAAATCGCTTGACGATGTATTTGGATGTATTTTCCAACTTGACCTTGAACTGCCTGAAACGTCGGCTCATACGCTGTAACGCGCAGTCTAAACCAGCAAGCGCGCACGGATTGAATTTGAGTTGTTTAACAGAGCTCGCTGCTGTGTTGTTGGCACTGTTCCAGTTTTCGTTTTTGTAATTCGTGTGCATGACTTGCTGTTGCTTCGGTTCACGTTTGTTTGTGTTGCTTTCTCTTACAGGACTGCTACTGGAACCCTTACTTGTAAAGAGCACTGTCCCGGGTGTCTCCATATCGCCCTAAAGTTGATGTGCAAGTGTAACGGACAATCAGCCTAGAAACGGCTGGCTTGTATGTTACAACATAACCCTGAAAAAGTTAAACTAATGTAACATCACACCTTTTGGACTGAATCCATGAAACAAGCGAACTATTTTTTCTCTTAGTGTATATGTCAAAGTTTTGCAAACCGCAGTTTATTTTCCCTCTGATCATACCTCTTACACTGACGGATTTCACAATTGCCACAATACGTAATTGTTTACCGTTTTGCATCGTCTGCTACTTTCTGCAATTATCGCGCTCGCCGGAGCGTGCTTCCCACAGATGCGTTGAGAAATATGCATTGTTAACATCTGATGGCCGCCCACAGACCAAACAATCGAAGACCAACTTACACTATTATACAAATAGTTAACTGAGTCTCATCGGGGCGATTCTTAGGCCTTCGCCTCTGCATGTTAGTGCAACAGCATCACCGAGGCCTGCCATATTTCAGCAACCAGTTGTTGAAACCGAAGTGATTGCCTGCACCGGTGTTTACCATAGGGGCCCCCATCATTCTGGTAGAGTTGTTGCTGTTTTTAATGCTAACCGAGACGTTTAGGTGAGACGCAGCGGCTAACGAACAGGCAGTGCTAAACCATCCACCCAGAACGGTCAGAACCTTCAACACATTAAGTGGGAATGAAACGGGAAGTGGTGATGATAATAATAGCAACAGAAATGTTTTCTTAATAACAGACGTTTAGACCTCGAGGGATCTGATGCCAAGTAACTGCCAAGGACCTTGCAAAATCGCTGGCGACATCACCGATAGAGCGTAAATACCACACTACAACTTATATTATCGGATATATGGAGTAGTGTGGTTGGGAAAAGGTTACACGTCAGCAACGCTTCGAAGTCTGTCGCGACCCAGGTCGATTGCTCATGCACCGTTCCCACGCTTGCTAACAGTAACGTTGAGAAACACCCAGGAAACTGATATAGTGTTCATACGAACACACTGAGGGATTACGTTATGAGGCGCGCGCTCATAAAACCAGACCTGTCATGCTCGGAAAGAAAAACATTTGGTTAGCAAGTTCTTATGGTACCTCCGACTAAAGTATATTCACATACGAAGCGCCGTAGTCGTCAACTCCAACATAAACCTCAGACAACGACTCAGCAGAAATCACCTGCAATAAAGTAAGTTGAACAGTCGACTCCAACCACTTTATCCACTTAGGCGCGCTAAAACTACCTAGTACAAGATATCCTGTCTGATGTATCCACCACGGTCCTGAATGCATGACAATGGTACAAGACAAGTTTGCCAGGAGATCTTAGCGTTCACAGAAGGCTTAACAGAAAGCGGGAGGAACCTGGGAGGTTAATGTTATCAACCTCAACTGTAGAACTGTTAGTTAATGATTCGGTGGGTAGTAGCCACCTTGGACAAGTTTCTTCACAAAACGTCACCTCACTGAATCCTCCCGAGTCTGCCTGAGCCCAGTTTTAGCCAGATTCCAACTACACTCGCAGCAGTTATCCATCCACGGGTCGCAGTATCTGGCAGGAGAGTGGTAACACCTGGAGCAGTTGTAACCAACTTGAATGAAGTGAACTACATGTAAACCAGTATTCCAGGTTTGGCGGTTAAGCTCCCGGTGGCTCTCGGTAATAAAAAATATTAAATTATGACACCTACACACAATGGGATTCGGTGAGATATTAGGCAAGCCAAGGTAAACGCCAAGAGCATGGATATCTTACAATAAGTTTGAGTCGATAAGCGGCAGATAAGGTCGTTCTTTACCTTTTTAACCACACAGATCATGTGGAAATGGATGATTCACTGTTTCGTCTAATAGTCGTGCCTCTGTGGGTGTGCATCTGTCTTTGATCGAGCACGACGCTAACTGTAACTCTTATCAATCGATTGCGCACAAGAGGTGGCCTATATGGCGGTGATCTTGCCGCCGCTTTTCAAAAGATCATCGACCCAAGAAGTATCCCACTACTAAGCGGTTTTGCGCACCCTGCGGTTGGTTTCAGATTTCAGAGCGTGCACTCGAGTCAGGACTCTTCAGCAGCATCATTTCTTAACACCCCTGGCGAATTGAGGTTATTCAAAAGTGTAGTAGGTCCTAACATGCGAAGCCGAGTTTCTACACCACCCAGTTTAGACTTAATCTTCACTAAAAAAAACATGTTTCGGATTAGGACCACAGCACTGAAGCGTTCGTAGGTTGCAGTAATCATATCACAAGTTTGTTCACACTAATGCATGTATCTTCCAGAGCGGTGGTTGTCTGTCTTGTGTTACACGACTATATTACTGCGGATTACGTACCCATGAACGTTCACATCGTGGGGGTCTTCTAGAAATCACGGACCTCACTATTCACGGGAAAATTTCGACAATAACTTGACGCTATTATTGATGAGGGGACCAGGTTAATTACTCCACTGGCAAGTAATTATAATACCAGCAGTGTGAAAAACCATGATGTCTATAAACAAACCAGGGATTTGCTTCCGATAACTGTTATGCCTGAATGCGATTCGGGCTTGCCCATACCTGGGAAGATTACGGTAAATAAAAGCTTCTGAGGAACAACTGCAGCAAGAATATTCGCATCGAAAAGTCTGAAATGCAATCCTTTGCAGTATTACAGTTAAGACAAAATCCTGGTTGCTTCTATAAAAAGTTGTCCAAAGGTGTTTCAAGTAAGCTATCCAGTCCTAGGTTACTCACACATTCTGGCATGACCAAACTTGATCTCTGAGTGGTCAAAACCACTGCT
Organism: Paragonimus skrjabini miyazakii; assembly: GCA_014338405.1. NCBI lineage: Eukaryota > Metazoa > Platyhelminthes > Trematoda > Plagiorchiida > Troglotrematidae > Paragonimus > Paragonimus skrjabini miyazakii. Next base: position 51,704 of record JTDE01022154.1, read on the forward strand.
GATGATCTTGAAAAATTCTAGCGAGCTGTTTTGAAGCATGCCCCAGAAAAACATCTAGTCTGTCCGTGTTAATGGCACTTACTGAACATTCCAAAGCGGTTCTCACAGAGTTCATTTTAGAACAGTTGCTGTTAATCGTACACATCAGCGAAATACCAATGCCTCTGTCTTAGAGCGTTCTGCTGTACACAGGTGACACTAAACCTTTGGGAGTCAATCGGGACTCCGCAAACGAATCTTGCTCACATTCAGATCTCCACGTGCTTTCTAACGGATGTACGTTAAATAAAAGGCCGCTGACTGCAACCAATCGTAAAGCCCAGGGTCTCATCACAGAAGTGGCACATTGTCATCATGATACTGCCAGACTGTATGCATCTGAACAGGAGAAGAATTTAGGGTCAATCGTCAGCCAGAATCTAATCGGCTCGGTTGACCGCAGAATGATTGCACTCAAGAACAATAACTTCTCCAAATTTGTCAACTGTGGTTCGGTTCCGAACGCGGAAATCATTTTTTTAGTTTGCCTCAGTTCGTTTGTTTCCAGAAGACATCACCACAAAGATGCCTTGTTCCTTTAATAAGTTCAACAACGGACTTTGGGACGAATGTGAGGTCCCAAGTTTCTGATTTATGAAGGCAGGAGTGAAGAGCGGAATCCGTCTGGCATGTGGTTTCTTCTTATGTGAGGGGGTGTCAGACTAGTTTACAGACTCGCATGTAGGCCAATAAACTTCCGATAGGACGGCCAGTGAGTTGCTTAAATCTATGTGACTGGCGAGATTTGAAGCGTCTGTTTGTATGTTGTGTTTGACAACTGTGTGTCTGTCTGTAGGTCCGGTTAGGCGGGCGGCTGCTATTTTGTGTATGCTTGTGATTGCTTGACAAATGTAACTAGACTCTCGTAACATGTTACTACCCCACTTCATCTAATCAGGTTTAGCATATTCGCGACGCTCCTTTTCAAATCGAGACTCTGTCTCTGACACGAGTTTTTGATCCGCATGATCCAGAACCGAATCAATGAAGATCCACAGACTTCCCTGATTCTACAAACAACCTATGAAAACCTTGAATTTGATTGATGTGCTTAGCATTATTTGGTATCAAGGGGGCCTTGATGAGCCAAACCCGCCGATGTAGTTTGGCCGCACAATTCCCCTTACAAACACCCACTGGTTTGCTTTTATTCCTGGCAGAAACATCACCCCACACTATACATTCCAAAGATAAAGTCAATCGTCCTTAACAAGAGGGTGCGACGAGGTTAAACCGGCAGGGTCATAAGTTTTGTTGTTGCTTTCAGTTTTCTCTGTAGACTTTACTGATAACGTAGATATGACGGTAAAATAGACCGGCTGATGCTGCTAATAATATTACCTTATCGGGTTTGTTGTATAACAGAGCAAGCATGAATAACTGGACCTTCTGTTGCTGGAGTTAATCTACTAAACCAGGTCACTAGTTAAACATGATGCAGGCAAAGCATACTAATTAAACAGATGTACACTGGTGCCAAACAGCAGTGGAAACGTGCTACTCGAATGACTCTGTTTAGGTGGATTTAGCCAGGTTATTATTTTATACCAACTGGTGAACGCACGATTTTAGCGTTTTCAGCTAATTGAAAACACGCATATTCTTTTAGTCATCTGTTGCCAGCGTGAACTCCATTTCAGTGGGCTTTTATAAAATATAGAATAGCTCACTTCAGTCGCTCTTTTCTCCGTCTCGTCCAATTTCTGGTTCGTCTCTTCAAACTGGGTTTGTGCCGTGTCTTTATCCGTTTCCAGTTGCTGAATTCGTTTAGATATTTCTGCCATCTCCTCATCTTTGGTTTGCATTTCGAGCTCCTTTTCGCGTACTTTGGCCTCCTGTTGATCAGCTCTAACAAAGACAAGTTGAAAGAATATTTAATATTTGCTGCTGCGCTTTCTCCCACTCAGAAGTCGATGTTAACAAAAAATGAGCCTTTAATTTTTACAATAAAAGTGTACACAACTGACATTTGGTTAGTTCTCATTGTTTTCCGGAAGTACATGATCGGTTTCCTTAAACCTCCATCACACGCCTTATCATGACTAAAAGAAGTTGAATTTAGAGGACAAGATTACTGACGATTCTCTGCTGTAAACTACTTCACTCCCAGAACCAACAAGGCGCTTCCGGCAAACATTAACTAGTAAATTGATAGTACTCATGTCACCATTATGTATAGAGACAAAATAATCAGCAATCACGAACAGAATGAGCTTCAGCATTTTTTCCTGAACAAGCGGGAGAGTCTTTTAGTCAATACAAGTTGAGTGATACCCAAAATTGTTTGTAGCCTTTGCATTCCAGTTGAATTTCAGTTAACTCGTTTCAGGAAGGAACGCTTGACTCCAGTACATTTCGTGTAAGGGCATGTGTCGGAGCAAGCGAACCGAAGACGACCGGAAAAGAACAACGCAACAGGTAGACAAGGAGTGTATTGTCAACTTGCGAGGTCAACCCCAGGGTGAACGAATAACGAGATAAAACGATAGAGCGAAACGACAAACGAGCACGCAACAGGGTCGTAAGTTCGAGTGCACAGGGTACTTGCCATCTTCAGAGTGTTTCCAGCCTTTTGACCACTCCGTTATCCGGTTAAGATCTCATCGGATCTGGAATCCGTTCGTAAATGATCCGACTAGTTTGATATCATCTACGAAACAAAAATCAGTCTGAATCCAATCCCACCGACAAATCATCAACGTGAATAAAGAGAAGCAGTGGGCTCAGTATTACATATTGTGGGACTCTGCTGAGTAAGAACCCAAAAATGGACACAGTACCACGGATCTGTATTTACATGGTCCTGTCTATTGAAAGTTTTCAAACTGCTTGCACGCACCCGGAGAAATACCCGTGACTGATTGCTTCACCACCAGAAACTGGTGATTAACAGAGTTAAAAGCTTCCGAAAATTCAGATAGTCAACTTATCCTTCCTCACCTCTATCCAGAACGTCGGTGGTCTTTTCGAGAAAAGTAAAGGGGTTTGTCAGGCACGACCTACCTTTCAAGAAGTCGTGTTGTGTGGGACTACTTTGTGTTTCCTGAGATAGTCATGCACTCGTTTCCTAACCGTACTCCGCAGAACTTTGCAAAGTACTCTCTTTAAGTTCACTGAATGATAACTAAAAACGTGCCGCTGTTCCACTTTTGGAACAACAAAATGATCACAGCACTCTTCCAGTTGCCAGAGACCACTCCTTCATCAAGCAGCTTGCTGAGTAAGGTCGTAGATGGTACCACCAGTGCCTCAACCATCATATATAACGTCATCCTGTGCAGTTATTTTGATCGTGCGACCTTGTAAGCCCGAATCGCTCAAAGTTACTTTATAACATCCTCCTCCGTGACTTCTCGAATTATTGTGAGTCCGTTCCCTTTAGCTTCATCATGCTTTTGTTCTAAATAGGTCTCAAATTGCACAGTTTATTGTGCATATCATTTGGATCCACTACATACGTTTGAGAGCACGCTGCCAACACAAAATCTGTGATACCGTTTCCAATCACCTACTAATTTAGCGTGCAGTGAGATCACCTTCGACGCCCCCAAAATCCTAAACTCCCCGCGGC
>JTDE01022154.1:55413-72094 GCA_014338405.1 Paragonimus skrjabini miyazakii
ACCAAACGATCCAGGGCATTGAATGTCTATGCAGGACGTCTTAAGTAGTATGCTTTAGAATCTGGCAACGCTATTGAAATAGTATTTCTTATAAGCATTATGGCAAACCCCTTCAGTTAATAGAGAACTTGAAGTGTGATGACATGCCCTTTCTGTCGCTGGTTAGGGTGCAATCGGTGCTGGAACGTAACACAATTGAAACTCTTCCAAATCTGTCGAACTACGTATCTATAGTACTTATAACAACGCCATTCGAGACCGATTAAGTGATTGATATTACATCGGTTACGAGTTTGGCTTGCGTTAAATACTTATCACTTATCACTTTTTTCCATTAATATTACACTTATATATCCTGTATTTATTAGGGATAGTAGTGACCACCCTGAATGAAGTGCAGTCTGGTTAGATATACCTTTACAATCCACTACCGGAAGTGTCATCTCAAGAATCCTCATCCATTTACCGGCCGAATAGTTTAGAAACTGTTCGTGAGTCTTCGTTAGATTTCATTGCATCTACGGGGTGACTCACTGTTATAACGGCGTACGTGATTCACCCAAAACTGCAAATATGGGTCTACGGCGATCGAATGTTCCATTCTGTCGTTTGGGTGACTAAGTTCCAGTGATATTGTACCCAGCCTTTTGAAAGTATATCCACTCATCATCTAGGCTGACGAACCGCTGTCGTGAAGTCTGGTACATCAAAAAAATCATAGGTTCATAGGTTGTTACAAGAGACAGAAAGACCTTTGCTTGTGCGATCCTGTCTTTTTGGTGGTGGTTGGAAAAATCGTGTTAGACGTTTTACAGATATGAAGAAAAAGTGTATGGAAATGAGTAAAAGTTAAACTCAAGGAGCCTGCTGGCTGCATTCAGCTTAGCAGCGAACATTGCAACACACTGAAGCAAATTTCAGTCAGACATGCGCAGTTACTGACATGTTAGGCTGGGCTAGGATAACAGTTAGGAAACTTGTAGTGCCAGTTGTCTCTTACGTATGTGCCGATCGAGTAACATTTTGAGGCCCTCAACCACTTCAGCCGTGACCATAGAGTTGGGCAATACGTTCCAGTGTAAGTGAATCCTAACTATGAAGCCGTTTTGCGTACAGAGTAACCTGCCTGTTTCGTTACTCGCTTTCAGCGACTGACCTCTTGAACGTTCATTTATGTTTGATAGAAGAAGAAGAAGTATCAATGTATGACCCGGCGTGAGGAATATTTTACAGATAATAATTAGATCTTCCTTGAAGTGCCTGTAACTCACTGAGAATTGACTTAATTCTACCAGTCTTTCCGAGTAGGTGGTCTTCCTGAGCCTCACGATTCTTCTAGTGGTCTGTCTCTAAACATTTTCAATACGTGCCAAATCTTTCCTACGATAAGGATGACATGTATGTTCGCTTCCAGCTGCTGGTGGATTATGGAAGCGATCATAGTTAGAAACTTTTCAAATTGGAAGGTTCAACAAATTCTTCCTAGAAGACTGAGAGTAATTTCCACTTTTTTTACCTATAACTTTGTTGTCGTTACAAAACACAATCCACATGAGTGTGTGTCATAAATCAGACGCAGTTACACGCATTATCCCTCACACGAAATTGACTTAGGAGAAATTTATAGTGGGACCGAAAACACTCAGATTTTAAAGAAACACTTTTAGTCCCTGATGATCACGCCTATCACCAATTGTTCACTAATCACGCTTTACCTCAGCTTTTGCATTCCAGTAGTCGTTTGAATAGCTGCTTCCGAAAAGATACACAAGACTGATGTTTACTTTTTAGTACTACTCAGCACTGAGGTATATTCTTGCTCAAGTCAAAATTAATGCTACCGCTCGTGTAGCTGAGGGAGCAACATGTCAGCTACTGCTCATTCCGTCTGACCAAATCCATAACATAAAAACTATATCCTAACGTTTAGACACAAGCTTTTGTGAATAAGGAACAGAAAGTCTATACATTTTGAAAGGACAGGTAATGTTGGTCTTATTAACTCTGATCGATAGTCTTTGATCAGGAATTTTCAGTTTGATCAAAGTAACTCGTGTAACTCATACATTCATTAAGCCGACTGACAAATATTTTATCATAATTAGAACGTGACATTTGCGACATTAAAACTAGTTTAATCAATGTCTCTCTACTCAGAATACCCAACCTATAATACAACCAAAACAGATTGCGCACAAAGAAGCGATACATCACTGAAAAACAGTCTGAAACTATGACACATCTAATGTCTGACCAGTTTTGATCAATTACTTGAAACATTAAAAATTTTCTGTACTAGCCCAAGAGAGATTCACTTGCAACTTACTCGTCTATTGCATTTTCTTTGTCCAATTTCATTGCCAACATTTTCTTTTTGATATGCTCCATGTTTGGCTACTTGAATACGAAATATAAAACAAAAGCCTTCGGGTCAAATGAGCTGAAGATGGAGGACCTGCGCGGAACACTCGATTAGTTGGACTGTAAAATCTCGCACTCCTGTAACAAGTTAAAATGCCGAAGGTGCCAACCAATTATACACGCCATCCATTTATTAACCAATCAGCTTTGCCGGTTTGATTGGATAGTGGGCACCGCAAAAGGGAGTGATTGGGAAAGTAGGCGGTGATTGGTCCAACTTGTATTTTGTGTGCATAGAGATTGGTGGAAATATTCTATCGGTCTGCACATATGATTACCTTTACCCACGTGCATCGATTTACCAAGATTACACATGAACAGATACGCTGAATACATGATATGTACTCCCCATGTGTACTGTTTAACACCTCCTTATCACAAATTATCACCATCTGAGGAGACAAGACAGGAAACTGAGGAATGAAATTCTTTCCAAGAATCCCCATGTAGTCCGGGTAGTCTAGAAGGCTATAACCCAAATTAAGATGCGAATTTATCAAGAGTTATTTTATCAGCTGTTCATAAGTAGTGTGTTTAAAGGAAGAAAACCAACCTGTCAGTAAGGCGTCAACAATAAGAACGAGTGCACCCGTTGCTTCGTCAACTTTAGCAGTTTGTGGCGTCGGAAGGTCGTTTAAAATAGAAGGGATGTCGGGTCCATGTGCATTTCATTTTGTTCTATGGTACTGAAACGTGGCATACTCGTTATGTTTTGAGTAGACCTGCAAAATTTTGCCGTGGTTTTCTTCGCTAGTTAGCCCTCAAGAAGTGGGGTGTTTGCGAAAGCAACACGACTGTTTGCCAGAGATTGCTTATAAAATTTTAGGTTTATGGGGAACTGGCTAAATAATAAAAGCGAATAGCCTTTGACGGTGGGATCACGTATTTCGTACGATGGTCGAACCTTTACCGCTGTAGACTTTGTTCAGTACGATTCCGGAAGGGCAAGTAAAACTACGAAGTGGTCAGGAAACAATGTGATCACAAAAGTTGAAGGTCTTGACAGGTCCAACCGGTAAAGTCGGTAAGTGTCATCTGACCGTTTGTGGACTTCTTGATCATCAAAACTGCCTATTGGAAACGGCATCTCACATGAGACTCTGTTGTAATCGGCGGAGCGAATGCATATACAACAATGATAATTTTGTTGTGTAATTGTATTTTGTCTAGCTTTAGTTTTACTTTCCTCCTATAAACATAGTCTCTGCAAAAGGTTTCACCGTACATTTGTGGTGTACGGCAACTTGAACACAGTTTCCTTCGGACAGACTAATTATCGCTTATAGATGAATGAATGGATCGTTTTAAAATCCGTTGCATCCGCCAAATATACAACAAAAGATTGCACCAAGATTCACCGGATACGCTCACTTGATAGGCGGCACTGACTATAAACTTGGTTGTGTGCTTCCGACGGATACTGACCGTGAAAAAATACGTACAAATTGTTGCTTACATAATTCCAGCCACGTCATCTCTTGAAACCGATCGGAGTTACTCACAGTTCCTTCACATATTAATGGCTGTCTGCTTTGAACTACAGATTACATTGTGTTCTAAATCAGGTCAACCTAACTTGTAACCGCGGCTGTTTAGACACGGACTTATTGCGTTAAGTTAAAAGTTCACTCGTATCTTTTACCTTAGGAAAATTTCTCCAGTTGCTCCAGTTCAAACAGGTGCGCTAGGTTCATCAACACTCCTTATACATTTCTGGGACAGAATATGCAAAGCAAGTATGTTGATCATCCACTGTTCGATTAATGCATTACATCGCTTTTGAACAGTACTCAATTTGACATGTCACTTCGATAGTTGCTACATTGTTTACTTAACTCAAGAACGTTGCGGTCAATGCAATTGGGTTTCGCTATTGCGAAAATTCCTGTTCAGGAAAGAAAATACTGCTTTTGTAATTCAGTAGAAACCTTCGTGTGAAATCGAAAAAGTTAATTTTAGCGGTCCCCTCTACAGAGCATTTCAGCCAGCAAGAAGATTTTGAGTTTATTGTCTTACAAAGTCACCGCATAACACAAAACAGAAAACAACATGTTTGGAGAATGGTGAAACGATAACGGAATGAATTATTATTATTAGTAATGTTGTTGTTGTTATTATTATTATTATTATTTTGGATCGCGTTATACTGTGACCGGTCAAACCAGTTATCTTTATTCCACAGTCTAATCACATCCAACAACAATGTCGCGAAACGTTTTGAAGTTAAAACTTGTTGGATGTTACGATGCAAATGTTAGGGAGGAATATGGTGGTTGGTTCAGCTTTCCATCTCAGAAGGTTAGTAAGAATGTACTGGTTACCATGATAATGCACGAAGCTATAATCTGTCAAAAAGGTAGCTAGGAGATTTTTTATCAATATAAACATCTCCGGTAGATGCTTAGGGAAGAATACTACTTAAACTATTATTTTACTCTGTCACTGGTCCATACCCCTTGTTTGTAGACGCCGTACTGGGGCTGTGAAAAGTTTGGAGGTTTCGTCAACAAGAGTTATTATATGAACATCAAAAGCGGCGCTTTACATCATTTTCTGCAAAGATGAAAAGTGTTTGACGATATAAACGAGACTCAACTGTGAAAAATCTGGACTTCGGTCTGACTCAAACCAACGACAAAAACAACATGCCAAAACGGGGCAAAGACTACCTTGCTGATGAACGAGTTTTCAAAAATCACCACATTACTTGTTTCTAATGGGTGCAGATCTTTTTTGAAAATGGAAGTTACAGCAACATCTGCTGATTATGACTCAAGATACCTAATGCAGAATGTGATTCTGTCCGAAGTTTGACTGTCCCGTGGGTATAGTAGGATTGTAGTGCTTCCACAGTCAAGTCTGTTAGTCACTAGGCTACCAATCTAATTAACATATTCTGAAAAATTATGAATACTAAATCGTAAACGCTCTAGTCGTCATGTGCATCATGAATCATCTTCATGGTTGAAACGGTCTGATTGCAATTAAATGTGAGCAATTATTTAACTTGAAAGCTGACTTTCCTGTTTAAATTGTGGGTAAGAGGAAAAATTGATCGATAAAGGCTGACTTGAGTAACGTCAAGAAAGACCTTACACATGTCCATTTTATGGCGCAGATAACATCTGCTTTTGATGAACATGGACGGCTGACAACAATTACATGCACGGACAGTTGTTTTGGGGTTTGTCGAGGTAATATTGTTGTATGACAGGCAGTTTCGTTGTGAGTAGTATACTACTCACAAGTAGTGTGTTACCCACAGGCAACGTTTAGGAACAAAAGGGCAAGCTGCGAATGCCAGGAGGACGGAGGACAAAGAGAGACTATCGAAATAGTGTGTACGCGCTCGGCAGAAGTTCCAACAAGGCGAATGACACTATTTCGATAGTCTCTCCTTGTCCTCCGTCTTCCTGGCATTCGCAGCTTGCCCTTTTGTTCCTGAACGTTGCCTGTGGGTAACATACTACTTGTGAGTAATATACTACTCACAGCGAAACTGCCTGTCATACAACAGTATGACGATTAGATATGAGTTCAGGTTATAACTCAACCTTACTCCTTCCTGTGATAAAAAACATCAGGCCAAAATTTATTTTCACTGTTGTGTTTCTAACGAGTACAGTAGTCCCTTGAAGACAGCCCAATGAAATGACCCATCAGCAGTAATCTCTGCGAAGGAAGTAATCAAGTAGATCCACCAAGGGTACATATGACACCAGTAAGTAGCACCGTACTTTGAAAAGAAAATGATTATGCCCATTCGTACGACGCAACCTCCTCTGAATACTACATTGCTGTAGTTAACGGCTAGAGGGTTTTTTTTGCTGTCAATAACTGTAGTTTCCATGCCTTTCCACCGATTGAGTACCGGGCTGATTCGGTGGTTCATCTACCCCTGTTCCATACCAACTGCCAAACTCGTGAACAGTCTGTCGACAAGCGTGAAAGATTTTCCACCACCGTGTACTGGTCGCACAGTGGACAGCTGCGATCGTTGTGCTTTCTACATGCGCCCTATGTTGACTGAACTAAGACCAAACACTGGTCCCGATAACCCCATTTGACGATGGTCTTAGCATGCCTGTCTGAGCCCAGTAGGTTGGAGTGAACATTGTAAGATGTCCCTATTAAGCCGCCTTTTGCAAGCATTCACATATCTGTGTACCTTCGTCAGAAGTTCTCTTCCTTGGTTTGCAGACTGCTTGTATGATATGGTGTCGCCGCGAGCCAACTGAATTTGAGTATGGTTGAGTTGGTGTGCTTACTGCACCATATCAACGGATGGCTTATCTGGCGTGCATTGCTTCGGGTAAATAAAATGAGACACAAGTGTACGCGCACACGAGCGCCAACCAAATGGGAAAAACTAACTGTCCTGTTCGCAATGCCCGTTGTGTTCGGGTAAACTCGACAAGATCAACATCAAATGTAGTGATTGTTGGTCCGACCAGGGATGGCAACAGATTACGCAGCCCTTCCCTTGGTTCACGGATTATAATAGGTCACCTGATACGAACTGAGTTGGTTTCAGATTTCAAGGAATGAATGGGGGTGACAAAAGTCGCCGTACTTTTTGTACGCGGAATCAAACAAAATTAGGGTCAGGATTGTAGTCGATGGTGGTGTGTGGCGTGGTCTGTGTGCGTCTGAATTTGTAAACAGGTAGTCCTGATAAGCTCATACTTGGTTACAGCTGGCACGCACATGTTTTCATTGGATAAATTTTGCTCGGGGAGACTCAAGCCGAGAATAAATTTGTTTCTTTACGTCTGGCTTATTCAGTAAAAATGTTCTGATGGGCTGGCTAAACTCTAGACAGTTAAACGTCCCCTGTTTATCACCTCCTGTACTTTTGCCGCTTGATCAAGTGCGTATTGTTGTATTCACTCTCGGTTTTACTAAATTAGCTGGTTAGAAAGATGAGACTGTTTTTGTTGTGCCAGTTTCCTCTCGGCGTCAACCTGTTCTCCTGACCAAAACTAAGCTTTGTTCAATTTTCAATAGGAGTGTTCGAAATTATTTGACTAGGCATTGGTTTTGGTAGTACGTAACTTTGATTCAGCAGTATCGGTGTTTAGAACAGACCTAGTTTTAAAAAGCTGTGGTATGGCTCGACTTGGACCGGCAACAAGCACATCATATTCAGACACCACGAGAGTTCTTCTAGGTTAGCTACTAAGCTGAGGAAGTTGCTAGTTCAAATCCAGCCAAACCCCAGATTTTTCACAATTGGGTTCATTCTGTATTAACACATCCACCAAACTACTCATAAGTAATAAATTACCCATACTCCATAGTGATGTCTGCAGACTCTAGTGTGAATGGCCTGGAAAATCCTGCTGAGGTGGTCATTCCCTTGGATCGTTTGATGGATTCAAAGTGACTGGATTACTCAGTGCAAAAGTGAGGTCTCTGAGCTCTCTGTCTGGGTTTGCAGCCAAGTAGGTAAAAAAAATTGCCACACCTGGACGTTTCTTTTCTCTAGCTGGTTCGAGTCCAGTTGAAAGTCAGGCGTTTCATGGTTCGGTTTCTTCTCACTTGAAGTGGCTGTGAAACTACTTGTCAGTAGTGATAGTCTCGATGGTCAGTTTCACGGTCCAGATGCTTACCCAGACATTCCGGTTACGAAAGCGTGTTACGCCAACCTGTTATGCCCAAAAAGACCTCCTCTACTGCTGGATGGTTTCTTGTGGATTCCTCCGCCCTCTAATCGCTATGAAAAGAATCGCCCGGTGAAGGGATTACATTAAACCAACGCGACCTGTCACGTCTTGGATCCATACAGACACCGTCACTTATGGGTATCGAAGAGCTTAGGAGAGAGGAGATTTTCAGGACTGCCGTAGAAGTTCCCCGGTACCGAACGGAAGTTTACTACCTGAGGAAGTTTGATTCTTGGAAAAGACTTAATAGGAAGGACCACTGTATCAGGGAATGTCAGGAGTGGTGGTCAGTACAATACTAAATAATGATATATTTACTGAGTTAAATCAACAGGCAGCTGAGCATGACCAAACGGTGACATCACTCGACGCAGATTGACAGACTGGGTGGTTAACAATGCATTTACTGAGGACAGTGAAATTCTCCTTTCTATGTTGAAACTTGAATGGCTGTCTTCCTAAGTTGGTAAATGCCGTGTTTCAAGTAATCACCTAACAATTGTATAGAAGTATCTTGATAGATGAGTCGAGATTCATTTTGCGTCGTCGTGATAAAAGACCGTATTTGTATGAACAGCAAGCAGCCAGCTCTCTGTGATGTAGTTCACGCACACACTCACACCGGTCCCAGAGTACGATCGGGTTCTAATAATCTGGTTTCGTGTTCATGCTATGGACTGACCGCGCCACTCTCAGTGAACGCTGGACATCGACTTAACGATCACCCATTAATACCTCTTATCTGATTTTTTGTTTCGGGTGAAGAATAGTGAGCATTTGGTCTTGTATATGAGGATGCGTGAAAAATATGATAACCAAAATGGTAGTTGATAAAATATGATCACAAGTGACGTTGGCCCTGAGGAGAATTCTAGTATGATTCCTGACTTTGGGTGGATAGAACTGAAATACAAGCCATGGTTAAACACAGAACTCAACAATCTCTTTTGTTTCATCAAATTGAGGAAATTTGTTCCTTGCCTGGTATAACTGCCAAAGTACTGAGGATATGGGGTAAACTGAACCTGATATAAAGATGATATGAATATATTTTGCTGGTTATTTGCATAAACCATAGAATCACACACTAGCCATTTACTCACAGTTTATTTGCTTGATACCAATTAAAGCCAATGTGCTGATTGCTGTGTTCAGACAACGTACGAAAGTCTGATTCATTCACTTCTTAGACACGAAATGAACATCCAAGTTTTCTATTATTTCTCCTCATCTGTTCTACCTCGTTCAACTCCAACAGCTTGATTCCACATCTGTCCAACTGCGAAATCATCTCCGTCCGATTACTGGAGTTATTTTGGTTCACTGAATGGTCTACTGGCCATACTTTTTCACGCTGAACTTATCAGCCAGGAAAATGCATTTTTCCACAAATTATTGATTCCAACTCACCGTCTACTCAACGTTTCGTTTTCGATTTTATTTCGGATCACTTGTGTATATGCACTCACATAAGACTGCACCATATTCAGCTTAACTACTTGTTGTTCACAGAGTTAACGTACTACCTTCTTGCGTAAGTATTTTTTGAAGACGGGGTAAACAAGGTTAGGTGAATGACCGAACATAAATGACTAAAAGCTTGGATGGTTGGACCTTGAAGTGACCTTCTATTAAATATCCATCTATATCCCGTCAACTCTCATCAACTGAAATTTCTGATGTCTTGCAAAAGTACACATCTCAAGTGACTCTACCTTGCATACATCAATCTCCCAGTCTTGGTAGACTAATTTCCAATCTATAAAGTAAGTTACTGCTTTCAGTACGTTTTTCTGGATTTGGTTACAGAATCATCCCACTTTCGATAAGAAAATGATAAATCCAGACATTGAGCTATCATTCAATTTTAAAATCTGACCACCTCTTCAGAAATCTACCAGCGCATGTTAAATGTACACGAGAAAGACCGCCCTTTAAAATAGTGAGTCCCTTAGACGAATGAAGCCCAAGAAGGTTGTATAACGTTAGAACTGACCAGTAGGGGCGACTTCCAGCGACACCACTAATCAGACGATAGAAACGATATTAAACGTTCAGTAGCTGAGTGTACCAACGATAACGAAACTCTTGGCAATGGTATAACCTAAACTCTCTATCGTGCTCAGAATTTATGCGCATCTGTAATAAAAGTGAACCCAATTCCATGTTCGTAGCAAACTTCTGAGTCGTTGTAGGCAGATTAAGACCATTTAAACGGTGCTTATTTGCCGGAACTGAAACATGGATTCAACCTTTTGACCCGGTGATGAGAAAATAGCATGGAAATCGCAATGACATTCCACAATCCATAATTTCGAAAGTCCACTCAAATGCCGGAAGAAGCGTACGCACCATTTTATGTAGTCTTATGAGTGGTACTTTATTTGATCATGACACAAAATGAAAGTCACAGACATCCACTTTGCTAAGTTGCTCCAGAGGATGAACATTTCAATAAGAGATAGGAACAGGGGACATTTGAGTAGTGGTGTCTTGATTCATCATGGCAATGTTCCGGCTAACAAAGCTTGTTTATTGAGGAACGATAACGATGAATATGAAATCCAAGAAATTCCATACCCACTTATTACCCAAACCATATCTGTGGTTATTCCACTGTATTTCTAAGTGAGAACAGTTACTTGAAGGCTAAACATTTTTAGTTCACTAATGAATTATAGGTGAGTAATGATGATTGGTTTAATAAGCAGCGCCAAAACTTTAGTTGAACAACGTTGTGCAGTTGCACGTGTAATATTAGAAATGTATTGTGGTTGATGAAAATCATTGTGAACGAACTGTTGTCCCTTAGTTATTGTGTCGCACGTACATCAAGTTCGAACTTCCATAGTGCATGTTTATAATATGCGACTAGCTACGTTTACGATAGCTTGACAATGGATGAGCCTCCCGTTCACTCATTTTTTAATGCACGCGTATACTGTTGTGCTCAGCTCCTACTCCCTGTTTCTGATCACGAAACAACTGTCTCTGGAATGTGTGAATTATGGTTCCTCGTCAACTTGTTGATCGTTTCCGTTTAAACCAAACAGATCTACGCAGTAAGTACATCTTAATTTCTTGGATTTTACCTTCTTTTGTATGTCAAGTGCCTGTATGGTTAACCTTATTGGTTTCATACCAACAGTGTTGTTGTGCCCACGATAACATACACATACAAATTGTACACAACTGATAGCGTGGGACTGACTACGAATAAACGCCCTTTGCTGAAAACTCGATTGATCATTATGTGGATCCATATATAAACTGCAACTATCTCAGTAGGGCAATTTAAAAAAAACGAATACGAACGAGGAAAGACTGATAGGCAGACACAGTGACTGGCGAAAACCACTGGATTCAATATTTATTTATTTGACTGAAAACAGATCCTAGTGGTTAAGCAATTCACTTACTTCCAAGCATACAAATGTTTTCCTTACATAACACATATTTCTCCGTATCTATTTACATACTTTATCGCCAGCTGTTCTAAGTATCAGATTTGTACGATCGTGGACGTGTTTGCTCAAACTAAAAAACCAGAAAAAATCAGAATGTATCTCAAAGCCTAAGACGTTTTCAGTTCAGCCTCGCGCATTGGCACATATAGTTCAACAGACTGACGTACAAGATGGAGTTTTCGGAACCAGCAAAGGAAAACCTCTCGAGTAGTCACCAATCGGTTTGTGGTTTTAGAAGATACTTTATTACGTACGGTTTTAACGAAAGACGCGATTGCAATGCTTTCTTGGTTGATTCAGTACTGGACTATTTTTGTCTATGTGTTGAACAATGAATGATGCGCAGAAGACCACACGCTGATTGCAAACAAGAGTTAACAACGCATTCTCAATCAGGATGTCTTCAACAAAATTAGCTTTCCGGAGAAAGAACGATTAATTTTTTATCTTCGAAAATCGAGACGTAGTCAGTGCTTCAACAACATTGAATAGTCTATCTCACAACAGGATTGGAAATTGTGTTTCGATTGCGTATCAACCACAGATAGTTGTTCAAATTATGGCTAAACGAACGAATTCCAGACCAGTTTGCATGCAAACTCACATGTCTATAGCATTCTCTTTATCCAGTTTCATTGCTTGCATCTTCTTCTTGATATGCTCCATTCTCAAGTCAATAATGTGTTGTTTTTGTCACAGTGAAAACAAGTCAACTAATGGCCGATTTTGTCACAAGTGCCACCACTGTGTCTGAACTCGGATGTTAATTTCCTTCTTGAACACACACCGAACCACCTACGCGTCTAGCACTTAACACCCATGCTGGGTATTTGATACAGTCGGAAGACAAACCAACAGAATAGACGGCCAATCAGCTACTATCAAGCTAAAAATTAGAAACAGCAGTCTCCAGTTCGAATTGAACAGGGCGCACATACCCAGTTTTACAATACTGATTGATTACAGGACACTCGCGATTACAAAACTGTTACCCAATGGATGTAGTTAAGTTGTTAACCTGTAATCTGTTTACATAAAATGTCCTATAAAGAACTGAAACCACAAATATCTTTGTCTAAGCAAAACAAATGTAGAACTTGCCTCTGTAAACGTTGCACGCCGTCAATCCTTTTCACAAAGAGTTGTTCTGAAAGTCGTGCATTAGTCATATAGAGAACTGGACTGTAAAATAAAGGCCTGATACCCTCAAATGTATGGACTTTCTATTTGTGTATAAGGCTTAGATCACCGACGTGTCAGGCTGCATGGAGACCGCTCCTTAGAAAACCGTGGTGTTCAACAAGCAGTTAGTTTATTTAAGGATCTCGACTGCAACCACATATTTCTGCTCCCTTGTTATACGTACCAGTGACAAAAAACAGTGTGAACTCAATGTTACTACCCTCAGCAGTACAATTCACTATACGCAGTGGTTGTTTGCACTTCCCTACCGATTTTCATTCATAACTTTGACTGTCTTGGTCGCTCCGCCTGAATCTTTTCAACAACTGTTCAAAGTACTTCAAAGCCCTACCCCTTTTTGGCTCGGCGACCTTGTGATAAGCACCGAGTGTGTAGCTTACCCTTGTTTCCTACTTTTCTTGGCTACCTCTGCCGACCTCATACTAAGCAGCAGTTACATCTTTGCCATATTCCCTAACTTTGCTGGAAATATACCGAGTGTTTCTAAAACCTTCAGTATTGTTTTAACTTGATGCTGGTTAGGACAACGGTTTGGCCACTCCACTGTTAAGGCATTCTAAACGGCTAGTGAACAAGAGTCGGCCGAACTTTATAGCTCACTACGAATCGGTAATTCCGTCTTGTGAAAATATGTGAATGGCTTTTTAAAGTTCCATTTGAAACCAGTGGTGATCTGGTCTAAAATTTCAGACACATGGTTGTTATGACACTATGCCTTCACTTCTCTTAACCCCCCGGTTACAACAGTAAATGCAACAATGTAGCACCATGAACAAGTTCTTTGAAGAGTGAAACTTCGCATGTCACTTCTCAATAGAAACATTCTGAAAAGTCAAAAGGAAGACGAGTTACAAACACATATTCCTGCAAAAATAAATTCGAATTACGCAAGATGAGCTCGGTATTGGTGAAAATACGCCATATCATATAAATTATATACTACAGGAAAGCAAATTTCAGATTACAATTTGAAACACTGAGTTCAGTTGATCCAGTCCATCAGTAACGAGAGAAGAAATACGACGCCAGATGTTAACGTTTTTCCAGTCAGTATCTAGTGTAGACCCAACTGACCATGGCCAGGAATCGTATGCGTTGAGGCTTTGCAGTCCAGTCGGTGCAGATAGTAGACTAGTATGAAGGTCAAACCCTTATTTCACATAAATAAAAACAGAGGAAAACAGATACTGAGAGTTTAAGGCAGGAGATATTGGTGCATTTTATAAACGATAAAGGATAAGTGATTTAACTTTTCAATGAGAAACTAAACAAAACCTCCAAGACACAACGCACCAACAAGGCAAAAGAAGAGAACAGATGGAAAATCAGCAAGGCAACTTACTGAAAGTGGTTTAACAAACAACCGTCGTCATTGAGTAACACGACTTGAAAAAATACAGTTGACTAAACATGCGCGTAACACAGTCGCTGTCTCATAGCTGACTGTGTGTTGAAAGTGAATTGATGACCTACCTATCCCTGACGGTCAGCGCATTCGTTGTTGCATTCGTCTCAATGCCATATGGTCACGTCACCACGACCCATACACCTATGGTTCGTCTGCGTACCGTAAACTTAAATTTACGGCTGCTCAGTTGTCGTTTACTGTACAGTTAGACACTCGTCCAGATGAAATTCGTCCAGGTGACTGGGTTCAGGGTCGCGATTCCTCATAGTTTGAAATCAATATCTTAATGTGAAGGACATTTGGATAACATGCCGGTACAGTGGCTTCTGCCCACCAGAATTTCGCCTACCTGGTTTTAGTTGTCCGTTATTTAAACCCTTCGGGATCTGTTCGTCAGTCATCAGACTAACGTGTCCTAGCCAGGAAATCTGACTGAGCACCAGCATTACTTCTATCATGTCCCCGTCCATTTGAAGAAGCATTTTAATACTTGGAACAATGTTCAACCTCCGGATACCCAGGATGAACCTTTGACACTTCAGATGGAAGCGGCTCAGGTATCGCACATGCAGTTAATACAACGCCCAGAATTATTTTCATACGGGAACTTGGACAGCAACATCGTATGATATAGCAGCAGCTCAGTTCTACTCTTCAGGCTGCGTTTTTACTACATGCTTTTTACAAGGTATCCGAAGGCAGCGCCAGCCTTCACACGAGCTGGCAGCTTGCGTTTCACAGATAAATCTTTTCCACATGTTACTCAAGTGGCAGATGTTTGAGCAACCATCCAGAATGTCTTCATTAATGAGAACTCCAGGCGTGGACTGAAAGAAGAAGAATGTTTCCTCTGCGTTAAACTCCGTACTACAATTGACTACTACAGTCGCAACAGCCTTGATCATGCTGTACAGTCTGTCACTTCAAGCAAACAGTGCACGGTCATCTACAAACAGTAACATTAGAAATATCGAGTTAAGTGACAAGCTTTGAGCATCGAAACTTCAGCTAGACAGCAGACGACGATCCATGCGGTGCTCTACTTGAACATTGTCACCCGAGTTCTAAAGAACACCGCTGTCAAATATAAACGTGGAGTGTGTTTTTATTAATAAACGGTGGAGGTAGGACAGCACACGTTTTCTGACAAAATCTGCGACCAAAATGGCTATCTGCAAACAACAAAATGAAGGTGCTAATAGCAGTTGTCTGTTACGTTCTAATGAGGGGTACATATTTGGAGGATAATGCATTTAGCCTTTTTGCGTTGATTGTAGGTGGTTGTTGACTCTGTCCATTGTCTGTCTTAATCCTTCGTATCTATTACAAGTGAGTGATCAGGAACTAAGGTGCTATAAAATGCACATCACTCACATTGACTTGTTGCTTTCGCTTTCTGACAAACTTCTCAGACAAGCTGTCTAGAAAGAGGTAAAATACTCCAGTTTCGTTCTTGTGAGACCGCACCAATATTATGTTTTTTCTCTCACGATTAGAATTTGAAGTTTGCTTTAATTTCTTACTAGGCAACCGTGTTCATCACTGTGCTGTTGACTTCATATTAAGCAGGGTCAAAATATCGTAGTTACAGGCTCAGCCACATATGTCAGTTAACCACCCGTTTCGATGGGAGACGGTTACTTTACTGGGAAGTCCCAATTATGAAGTCATCTTCTGGAGTTAACTGGACAATTATTGTACATCCCTTCGTGGTAATTCAGTTAACCTCAGCATTACTCACAAGTAGACGTTCACACATGACAATTCTTTGTCTACCTACTCATACCACAGACAAACCCTCACATATAGTGAAAGATTATAAAAATAATATTCCCATCGCCCTCATTATTTATATTGAGGCAAGACAATTTGTTATTAAACACTACCGCTGGAGAGAATATGTTTTGCGGCTTATAAGCTTGGGTATTCTGGACTAACTTATGATTTACAGCGTGTAAGTTGTGACATCAGTGTTGAGATAAACATTGGTGAAAGTAACGAAATAAAGAAGCCTTTCAGTGTTTCTGTGAAAATCGGGTGAATCAAAAACTTTAAGTTATAATCCCCACAAGGTATAACGTATATGTTGGTTTTAGCTTGAAAATTTATGTAGTGCGCTTTGATTCCGCATGTGACCTTCAATGAAAGGCAATCTCGTAACCACAACAGCGTCATAGTTTTGCACAGATTTGAAACAAGAAACAAATGTGCAAATCTTGGATTTTCTTTATGTGAGTAATGATGTATCTACTTTATCCACGAAAATCTCGGAAATTGATTTTATTCGTTAACCTTTGACGTTGTTAGTAGTCATTCCATGGAAAAATTAGTGTTTGCTTATTCTCCGTCGTTTACTCCAAATAAAAGTTAGTTTTCCTCTTGGTCAACATGCCGAACTTGATAACCTGAAGGAAACGATCGTCTTTTACAGATTGCAAATCAATCCAAAAACTGTCCAACCATTTGGAGTTTCATTCCGGTTATTTTTGGTCCGATCTAGTCGAATTTGCACCCAT
>JTDE01022158.1:6941-26688 GCA_014338405.1 Paragonimus skrjabini miyazakii
CTTGATTGGAACCTGCCAATATCCAGACCGCAGGTCTAGCACTGAAAATTTCTTGGCGTTCTGTAGCTTGTCGAAAATTTCTGCCACGGCTGGGACTGCTACCACTTTGTTGACTGTAATCTCGTTGAGTCTTCTGAGGTCGACGAAAAATAGAAATTTCCCATTGGGCTTCCTCACCAACAGAACAGGAGAATTGAACGGGCTATCAGCTTCCTCAAAGATTTCTTCCTTCAGCATTTCCTTCCATTGTCGCTTGATTTCCGGCTGCAGGTGAACCGGAGTCCTTCTGGGCCCGAATGGTCGAAATTGGTCTGGCTTGATGAAGATTTAATGTTCAATCCAGTCACAGTAACCATATGGGTCTTGATCCGTGGTGAACAGCTTTCGGAATTTGCATATCACTTCATTCAGCAACCGATTGTCACAAACTGGTATTGCTCCGGGTGCGTTTGTTTCAACTTGTCCAAATTGAGGTTTACGTCTTCTCGATAACGGAACCACTTTATATTTTGCTACGAGTTTACCATGCTTCAAATCAATCACAGCTTCAGCTTGGTCAAGAAAATCCGCTCCCAATATTGTCTGGCGTGCGTCGGTGGAAATTACGAACGATTGCTTGAATACGTGATCATCGATTCCGACATCATACTCCGCAACGCTCGTAACTCTGAGTGTAAGCCAACCGACCGTTCGAACGACCATCGCACACGGTTGAACAGTTTCTTTCGATCTCGGCCCACTCAATGGAATCGCAGCCCCAGTGCCAATCAAACAGCACTCTGAATTACCATTGATTATCCTCGCCTGAACTGCCATCTTATCAACCGCCCCTATTATCGGATCGCCCTTCCCAGACAAAAAACAATCATTGAAACGTTTATTTACGTGAAACCTTTTCTCGCCCCGCGGGCAAAATCATCGCCAGTGTCCACGTCTTCCGCATCTGTAACAGATGTCGCCACGGTTCTGCTCCCTTCTCATCTTCAAATCAACTTGAATCAACTTTTCCACTGCGGTTCGCAGGTCATTCAGTTCACTTGGTCCACTCGTCTTCAACTCGCTGACTGTCGGGAAGTTGTCTGCCAGTAATTGTCGAGCCGCATCAGCCGGCTGTTCCAACGTCATCGGATGTGCGATGAAAGCCACTCTGAGCTGATCCCGCACCGCTGGTGGCATTCCGTTCAAGAGCTGATCTGTCAGCATGTGTTGTTCCGAATCATGGTCCAAATGTGGCAAGGCTTTTGACAACGTTTCCCGCATTGACACGGCATACAAAAGAGCGTCGCCTCCTGGTCCAAGTCGAATTGCCACCTGGCAATCGGCTGGGCTGCCGGACCCGCCGATCAGCGCATCCTTCGCGGGGCCCCCTCGCGCCATCTCCAGAACCGCTTTCGCCCTGCTGAAGATACGGAAAGAATTACAAGAAGAAACATTTTAGTGCAGTATGACATGAAATTGTGTCTTGTTCTGAACATGTATTGGGCATTGGCAACTGTGGTAACTCTAACGTCCTGGGACCGATTTTATATGCAAGTGATTGTTTGTTATCGTGTTGAAGCGTATACCCCATGTGTTGGTTTCCCGGGCAATTCTTGTGCCACCCATGTGCTAGTCCCACAACAATGGTGTTCTTGAGTCTACTGTACTATGTCGAGATTTGGTACACTGCTTTGACCATCTGCGAATGTTCTCGTTTATGAACGGTCAAACGAATCAGTGTGCACTCATTAGACAGAACACTCATGAAATCTAGAAGAACTGTTCTCTTATTGCAAGGAGAGCCCAAATTAGAGGATAAAGTTCCAATAAATCACAAAGACAAAAATGTGTTACCACGAATGCAACAACAGTTGCAGAATTCTGATGGCTACCCTCTGAGTGACATACAGCATATCGCCCACGAGGTTGTTGCTAACATTGCAGATGACGCAGTACATCCTCACTGATATTGCATGTACCAGACAATTCAGAGGAAAACGCTTCATTACTATGACGTTCGGAGCATATAGACTGTATAATTTCTCCTACGCATTCTCTGTCCGTCTAACATGGCTCATCAGAACACGTTCTTCGCTATTCGTAAAAGGTTTATCATTGCATCAGCCTAGCATATTGCATCAGACATTTCACTATGTACGCTGACGGATTCGCATTCGCTAGCAATGAACTGTCATTTGTGGTGAACTAGACATTCATTGTGGCATCCAAAACGTTCTCTTTTCTGTGCTTAGCATTCATCGTTCATGTCTGGTCCATCTGGGACACTAGACACGGTGATCTCGATTGACAACAGTCGAAAAATGTGAACAGCTGGACAATATATTTATATATTGGTTGTCACCAGTTAGCCTGAGTTGGATATAACACAATGATATTTCTGAACCAAATCATGATCCGCACAACACAAACGTCGGACAAGTTTGCGCGGAAATTTTCATCGAAATCCACAGATAATGCAGTTTATCACCGAGTTAACGCACTTGTTGACGAAAGTTGAATAGAAGCCCACATGCATACAGTTGAACGGCGTTTTGATTCGTAAGTGGACAAACCACTGATAATAAAAGAGGCAACATTTACAGGTGCTAACTTGTACGAACTTACTTTGTCACCATCAAAAGAACCACAACCCTGGCACGTACTCAATCACTATCAGCAGGTCGCACGCTGGGCGTCACTGTTTGTGCGACTCACATGCACCAACACGCTATAGACTAAACTGTCTGCCAACAAACCATGTTTTTGATGCAACGTGTGTGAAAACCTGGAAAACACTATGATAAGTTTCTAAAGTATCAATGGTTGGAGAGGGCTGAGTTATTAAGAAATTTTATTTCGTTGATTTTCTCATGGAATCTAGAAGTGTTGTTTACCTTTTATAAACATACTGTTTACGTCCGGACTGCAGACGTTTGCTGCTCCACGAAAAATCTCCTACAGTTGAGCAGACCAAATTAGATTTGAGTAATTGATACTATCCTACCTTTCCAGCATGGTGCGTTAAAAAGTACATTCCCTTCCATTTTTATCTGCTGGGATCGATATCTACAGTTGTTCAGACGAATGCAATACATGTGAGCAGTGAGTTCAATAGGGGCTGGTGCCTTATAGGTAAATGGGAAGGCAAGGCATTAACTCATTTGCGTCACAGTTATAAATGAAACCGTTGACATTTGACTGACGGTAGCGGTCGTAACTAGCATAAAAATCGTAACTCCTGGACAAAGCAATTCTGGTCACAGAAGTACGCATTATTCATTCGATTCCCCATCATGTCAGATGTGCTCAGAATTTGCCTGATCATGTGGAAATATTGTACACACTGGTGGCAAAATTACTGGCACGCGTTGGTGATTTTGGGTCTGTTGCAATGGTGTCATCAGCAAACGAGTTGTGGTCCTAAGTGTATGGAGACTAAAGCGCTGCGGTTGGTCAATTGGTCATGGACACTCTTCCATATATCAGAAGTTTACTTCTTGTTACCTATGACCGATTGATCTGAAGTCTGATTTATCACATCATGTTGCAGTTCTTCTCATAAAATGAATTTTCATTTTTGCTTCTTGTTGTTTTTGCACTGAAACAGGTAGCTCACATCTTTGGAACTTCTAGATGATTAGACAGATTTCGTCATTCATCAACGAATACTCCAATGTGTTCACGTTCATTCGTTCGGTTGTGCACTGGTTTGATGTTAGCCTATCAGAATTCCAACGTGGCCGGTTTGGTAAGTGACTGGATGCTCTCGGCGAAAGATGATATGTTGGTCCGCAGGTGTTTGTTTGTGTTAAGCGCAAGTCTGTCATTATAGTGAGGCTCGGATATGGACAGTTGAGAGCAGCTATTCGTGAATGCAATGGTTATCAGCAATACACCAATGGTGTACACTACGTGGTCGGCGAACAGTCTAATGCAATGTACAACTTGGCGAAAGTTTCCATGACATCTACATTAAAATCTGCGCTTAAAGTCCAATTAGCCTTCTTGGACCCATTCATTAGATGCCGTGCTAATAAACCCGTTGAACATGAAATCTTTGTTCTTCTTTGTTCATACCCCTCATGTACTGTAGACGTTAAATTTGAAGTTTCCCGAGTTACTGGTTATTGGGTACTGACGAGCCAATACGACATGTTAGCATCAACCGGTGTTGGACTTCTCCTGGTTTTGTTCAAACTTGAAATCAATTGGAAATAAACTGAGAGTGACTAGGAGTTACACTTCAGCAGTTCTGTTTCACAGACACAAAGAAATCCGATAATCTGTTCAACAGATAATGTAATCATTATATGCAATGAGGATACTAGTTCAAAGAATTGTTGCTACACATTATAGTCCTGTGAAGTGGCAACCCGAAGCAGTCTGTAGACAAGATATGCTGTGTGCCGAGAAGATGAACAAGTTGACGCTAGCGAAACAGAGAGTAGTGTGCGTTTCACTACCGCTCAGACGCGATATGCTTGTCGAATCAATCACTGGATGACTCAGCTGTATTGTCAACAGTACCATCCAAGTCGCCATATTGCACATTTGTTTCAACTTTACTCTTAGGTAGTGTTTACGGTCAAAATGAAAAGTTCGTGTTCATGTCGTCCCATTCTGTGTGTCCTCATTTGATGGTTTTTGTAGAGCATGTTACGTGGACCACACACCCAGATCCTCGTCCGGACGTCTCTGTAAGAAATATACAGAATGGATCAATGATGGTGTTGCCCACTGGTATTAATGCTATTGTGGCACATGTTGATGACTTTATTCATGCTGTCATACCACACAACCTCTTATTTATCGATCGGTTAATGGACAGTCAATGGAAGGCTGTAGAATGCCAACTGCTGACCGCGTTTGAAGCCATCGGAATTCATTTGAGTAATCAACTGTCAGGCGCACAGATACGCTTTGCTCAGGCCTTGTTGTTGCTATGGCCAAAACGAACAACATCAACTATCAAACTCTCGTGGTTCCGTTGGCGTAATGTTTGTGACACAAACCGTTACAAAACTTGTCTCCTTCCATACGTATGAAGTAGTTGACCACACTTGTCAATTCTTTTGTTTGTTTAACTCTGAAACAAATCGTTTATATCGACTACAAATATTTGGCTTGATGACGTATAATCAGAAATAAGCTTGATCGTTGTATTGTGTTTTGATCACCACTCTGTGGATTTACAATCATTTGTGATACTCAATTATTCCAAGATCGATGATCATCGCAAGCTACTCAACAACATTTTCAGCGACATGAATGTCTCATTCAGGAAAGCAGGATTAAACATGAGTTTTGCTCGTATGATTGCTGTACAGTAGTGTACGTTTGTTCTATGGTTAACATGTGAACACTGACCAATGTTCCCATATATCAATCGCGTTCAAAAACTGTCATTGACCTCACAATAGGCACAACCATATTATCATATGCAAACTTTCACCCACATTCCTGTGCATGAGAGGAAATGAGGTCATCATCATGTTAACTCGAACCGATGCCCCCAGAACTAGAACTGTTCTACCAGTGGAAATCGCGAGTTCAGGTTAGTCGTATGGTTCATCTTATCCATACAGTTCGGACGATGTTAGTGCATTACTGATTCACCCCGCTTTCAATGTAACTTTTGTCAAGAACGTGGGTCTGAACTCCAGTTGATTAGACACAAGATCACTATAGCGTATATGAAATTGCTTATTTTGGTAAGAA
The DNA here is from genome assembly GCA_014338405.1 of Paragonimus skrjabini miyazakii. Lineage (NCBI taxonomy): Eukaryota > Metazoa > Platyhelminthes > Trematoda > Plagiorchiida > Troglotrematidae > Paragonimus > Paragonimus skrjabini miyazakii. Next base: position 12,639 of record JTDE01022158.1, read on the forward strand.
ATGAACAGCTTGAAGGATCAAATGTTGGGCTAAACAATAAAATCCATCATTTTCTGACAATGAATGTGCCACATAGTCCTTAGAAAATCATGCTTACTTTTAACGTTCAGCATTGGACTTAAACATGTGAGAGATTGACATCAGACCACCGGAACTTTTGAAGATGGCACGAGCACAATTCAGTGTGACATGATTACCATGAACTTGGTTAATGCTGTATCGAGATCACGACTTTAGACAGAAAGTCGTTCGGAGACTAACGCCATTAACAAACGTCTCCCAAATATTACCTGCGCATTCTACTGCTGAGAATGCATTTGATTTGAAAGATGAACGCCTCACTTGTGTTGCATTGATTTCTTTGTGATACACTAACAATTATGGTCGATACTTTCGTCACTGGCTCAAAAATACTTCGACAGGTGAGTATTACAGCTTGATTCGTGTTGAACATGTTTATCCTACCTCGTTTGGCGGCTAAAATTACAGTTGAACAGACGGTGTTCCAGTCATTGTGAGAACTTTGTTGACGGAATTGTTCGGCATGATCACAATGAACTTCGATGTCACACCATGGGACAAGCGTGAAGTGGATGATACGAAGAGCGAATCAAAAGTCATGCAGATGACTTAGCTGATGAGTACACCGAATTGAAGAAAACTACAAAATACCACTTCTCGAATCTTAGCAGGCCGTATCGAATTATGTCTGCATGGCCCTTCTGGGTGAGATAAATTGAAACATACTGATAAGCTATTGAAATAATGTGAATGAATAATGTGAACATCTTATTTTTACCAAGGAAACTAACCAGCCCTCCCTTGATTAGTTAGCTTCGTTTTATCACATTCGTAAAATACTTCACAATATTTTGCAGCTTATTAATGAATATGTTGTGTATATGGACAGACGAATATGACTAGCATGCCAATCAGAGCCTGGTTGTGCCTTCACAGTTGACTCACAATTCTAGTCAACATAACAACAGATGTTCCAATCGGATAAGTTGATAATGGATTATCTAACCGACTATTCCCTGTTTCCCCAGTGAAAGTTCAATCGCTATATAAAACCGTTCCACAAGGAGAGTTGTATGACCCCCACCGTGAATAGCTTACTCATTTCGACACAAACGTCCTTGTTCACTCAAACCATCTATCGTCATTTATAACTAGTTTCACACTGAGGTAAATCTATGCCAAGTAACCTGTTCATAGACATTTTAACTTTCACAGGACAACATGAACCACACCTTGTTTGGTGTGATAGTTTGAACAGTGAGTGTGAAGTACTGGTTAGTTCCGTGCTGCGTTAGTCCAGTTAAGTTCATCATCATGTTGTCAATTTCTGTCAACGTTATCTGGCACGCACATGCAGTTGTGTTACGTCAGTGCGCTCTTCATTACACGTCGGTTCACACACCAACATTCTGAAGTGGTATGAATATGATCCGCGTAAGAAACACTGATTAGACGAAGTGCAATCCAAAAACATGGCGCCCACTTTCTGGATGCTGATCAGCTTGCTGCTGATAACATGTGAGTGATTCTTCGTAACTGTTCTACTTATTTATCTGGATCGTCTCTTTCGATTGTTTCTATTACTTTATCAACTGACTGGAAACATGAGTGGTAAATTAAGTGCCTAATGGGAATATCCTTTCTGAAAAATAGACTCACATCAAATGATCAAGGCGATCGAAAGGTGGCGATTGCACTTTTGGTAGTTATCTAAGGCTGGAAACAGTCAGCCATATGTGATTGGCTACAAACGAGTGAGTATGCACTACGGAGCAGATATGGTTCAGGGGGTTTTTCTAAACAGATGGTTTCAGTGAATATCACTTAAGTGATGGACTGCAGTTTCTAAATTGATGAGGCTCACTCGCAGATCAATTACACATAGTTGATTGATTTTTGCCTATGAGTACCTATGAATCAGCAACCCTGAATAAAATAAGACTTCATTTCGTTCCAGGTTGTAAACTTATGGCAATTAGTATGTATTTGTGTACAAAACAAGTGAGATGTATGTGAAACATAATAGACTGCTCGAATATGAACGAGTTACGATCGTGTCGATAGACTAGGTACAACTCTGGTTCATTATTGTGGTCTTTTATTTCATATACACACCAGTCATTATAGCAAACATCCACATAATCCGAATAGTCATTGAGACCTTGCTTTGTAGTCGTCGGAGAAAATGAACCACAAGCCAGTCTTTTGCAAGGCCTAGAGAAACTCAACTCTCCCAGTATATAATTGAAGGTAGATTCGAAGAGCGTAAATTGAAATAACACGCAGTTAAATAGAATTTTTATAGCACCAAGTTCTCGACATTATTTTGCAATGTATGGAGTGGAGGTTACAGAACCTCTGACCAATTCTGCATTTCCATAATTCACCAAGTTTTGAAGTAATCAACAAAAAACAACGATTGCTAACTCGGCACTAGCGAAATATAATTTACAAAAACGGGAAACATTACAACCGTTTGGATATCATGCGGCAAGTGTTTGCTTTTCATGGAGAATCTCATATCCTATCCTGTCATAGGACATACTCTTAGTAGGTTGAGTGGAATGTTTAGCACGGCTGTGTTACAATGAGGTACGCAACTTATTTTTCATGACATACTTGTATTCTGATTGTTCATCGACTAACGCACAGTTATTTTCAGTGTTACAGTTATGGAGCGTCTTAGATTCAGTGACTGCACGCAATGTATTCCAAATATGAAGTGCTTGTTTTATGGACGTTGGTCACCTTGCTGTTAATGAACTATGAGTAGTTCCAGTTGACTCCTTATATCCACCATATAAAGTCGTTGTCTGAATCTGTTTACGAGACACAAGAAAACACATGCTGTGTTCGGGAAAGTTGTGTGTGTTGAACAGATTAGGGAAGTTATGGATTGGAATAGCACAACGTAAGGAAGACGTGAGTGGTAATATATTCAACGTCGAGCTACTGGGTAACATCATATTGAACATCTGAGCAGCTAGAATGCTATGTGTAGAGAATGCTAAAAAAATTATAAGATGACCTTAGTTACAACTAACGATCACAAACGAAATAGTTGAATCGAAAAGCTTTCGTAATGTTCAAACTGAGGTAGGTACGCAAATGTTTTGCGGCCTATATTTTGTTGCATGAAGCAAACAACACAGAGAAGCCATTGATTGCATGAATGCACATTTGTTCATTCACCTGTCAAATGCTGTTGGGCTGATTGAGTCTATAATATCTGTTCACAATAGACATTGGGACATATCATGAACACAGTTTCTACTCTTACCCAACAATTTTTCCCCCATGAAGCTTCACCAACAATGATATCCGTGGAAGCACAAAACGGGACGGAAGTTAACGCCTCAGTCAGTAAGTCCCACACCAAGTTGGCCTTACTAATTTAGAGGATTTTCGCAGATACACTATTCTACTAGCTCATCAACAGATGTGGCATTACAATCATGAAACGTACAAAATCAAGGAAGCAAAAGTGGATCCCATGTACATATTACCAGTCTCAGAGTACTGATGAGATAGGAAGTCATCAGTCTTTACTATAAAGAACTGGACGTGAAGAAATTCAGTGAGTCGTAGAAATGTAGGTCACGCTGAAACAAACTGCTGCGTTCCAACAAACGGTCATGTGGTAAAATCTGGAAAATCTTTCGGATAAATTTAGACAGATGACGTCCATTCATTAGCCGTTGTGTTTCACTTCTTCATTGCTTCATACAGGTTAGTTAGACATACGATGGCGCCTCGGACATCATGCTTCTCAGCATGCAACTGTTCACTGTGCGCACTGTATAACACCAACTTGTCGGTGGTTGTGTTTACGCAACAGATAACGAATGATTTGGTCAATAGCTGACGGCTCGTTACGACAACCGGTACGAAACACGAGGATAACGTGGTGGTCCAGGTCCTCGGAGTTGTCCTCAGTTTGGAGAACGTTTGGAATTATCGCCTGGTGGTTACGTCAATCCTGTTGCCCACCCTTTCGGTACCATTAAAGTGATTACGTCAACATCAGGAGATTTGTTATCTAAGAGGTTATCCCACGTTTGAAATTCGACATACGGCATGATAGCTGTAAAAGTTAGTTCAACGAAAATATTACTCTTAGTGACGAATGACACGCTTTACTGGCTGTTAATAGAAACGTCAGCCTCCTGCAATCTGAAAATATATAAGCCATCGCTAACATGCGCCTGTCAACCCTATAACCAAGAGACCACAGGGCGGGGTTCAATGCATTCGCGCACAATGTTGTACACTTGTCTAGAGTTGATGCTAAACTCATTCATTCACTTCAGCTGACAGTGACAATTCTCCTTTCCTGAAGTTTTTGCGAACACAGCAGTAATCGTTTTACGAATTCTCAGTCGACAACAGCTTATCCGCATTTCAGCAAAAATCTCTTGTTTCGTAATGCAGTCAATTCGACGTTTTCGCCTATGCTGCTTATATCAAATCACCCAAATTACCCTGGCGAATATCCCTCACCAAATTTTAGTGTAAGGATATTTCATTTGGGTTCCTACTAGTACCACACAGAATTGGTTATAAACGAGTGTGTCTAAGTATTTCGAACATGCAATACCATGTCACTGCGACTGACTGTGTTGTTCGTAAAGCGCGGGACTATGGTAACAGCATTATAATCTAGTCTAAATAGTGTGTGTGATATATGGAAGCGTGCATAACATCTAAGCTGTTAGGATATGTGAGCATCCGGACAGATCAATCCCTTTAATCATGTAGAGCAATAGAGACAAATCGGTGTTTCACGTACATATAATTCCAACTTGATTCAATCATTTCAAGATTGATTGATCAGTGAACATGACATATAAACAATTATCTCGCGTGTGCCGCACATTAGCGCTTCGTGTAACGGTAGGCTGTTGCAACGGTATTTGTAGGTGTAATATTGATTCATACTAAACCTAAAAACACATCCAAGACAGGTGTGCTATATTCTCTCTCGTGTTCTTCCACGACGCCTCACCACAAACAACAACAGCCTCAGCAACATCGCAGAGAATGAACAACACGAACTCAACCGGTGAGTCCCACAACAACTTCCCATATTATTGGTGATGATGTCCTCGTGCAAAGTAGACTTTTGGACCAACCCTAGGCATCCGACTCACTTTGTAAACACGTCCTCTATCGGTCTACTACATTTTTCCATCTGTAAAACTCAAACGCCAACAACAACATCGGCAGCAACGACGACAACAACTGATGTGTGCCACAACAACCCATCCATAGAAATGATAATTTTGTCCTCCGACAAAACAGACTGTTGTACCATCCATCCAAACCACAAGCCAAAATAATAAAAGCGATCGCCATGGCGTGTACGATTGGCCCGTAACCGATGTGAGATGACTGACTGACTGACTACGCATATGTGTACTCGGCCATCTGATCATTAAATTTCCACTGGAATCAATGAAATTGTGCATACTCGGGGATGCTCACAATGTTCGACCATACACACAGCACTGTGTCATACGTTAATCTGATTATATATAGCATGAGAAATAACATTGACATTACGAACTTCATACCAGAAATGGTGGTTATTTGATGGATGAGATGTATAATAGAGCGTGATGAGAATACAGATTCAGGTCGGCTCAGTAGTACTTCCTTATAAAATTGCTCATGGAATCCGTAAATTCCATTTCGAATTAACGATCAAAAGTGGAAAATGTCACTACGAAGGATTGGGTAGATTGTGCGGCAGATGAAAATATCCACGACCAAATTATATTTGAGCAAACAGATTACAATACTATTTAGTGCGCGTTATATGTGTTCATAAGAACTTGAAATAAATACATGGCAAACTGTCGGAAATCTTTAATCACACATGTGTCACAATATAGCCATTCAAGTACCGAGAAACCGATCCACTGCACATGAACACCATAACATTAGTTCACATCAAACATGGGCAGATTAGTATATTGCACACTAGGACACTAACGCAATCAGTGACTACAACAAATATATCCACCCAATTTCGCCATGGTTTGAACTAATATAAGTCACATATTTATGCATTCGGTTTCCGATTGCGACATTAGAATTTCCTTCTACTGGCAATTCGTATAATCTGTACACTAGTTTTCCCTTCCAACATCATAAGAATATCTTCTCCACTATTTCAGTTACTGTGTATCAATTAACAAACTGTTGCTTACTCTGACCATTGTGAAAAGCGACCACGGTGGCACGGATTTTCTTACAATGGCCACCAATTTCCTGACACAGAGCTATCAACGCGCATGGTCACGTTTGTTCGTTTCTGTACATGTGTCTGTCGTACGTGATTAGTATAGTGCCTCGCACTATTATGACTAGTCGAATATTGACAGTGTTATTCATTATTCGAATTTCAACAAGTTTCAAATGACACAAAACTCCGCAACGACAATCGCTGTTCGCATTCACGAAAGCAGCAGAGTTCCGTGGCGATCAGCGCTGTACAGTCAGATTTTCTTCACCAATCAGACCGTCTAAAGTCTGTGCTTGCTGCAGTTTGAGTAAAACCTCCGATCAGCAGACATCGGAAATTCCACATTTTTGAAAACGTGAGTTCCACCTCATTTCTGGCGCTCCTCCAAACTCAGTTTGGCTACAGGAACGAAAGGTGAGCATCGGAACTCATTTGTGTTCGGTGAACCTCCGGAGATAAATCAGCCTAAACCACACTTCCTCTGTGAAATTAGTCGATCTCAGATGACTCATATGTTGGATGCCACTCTGAATGACATTTTGATGCAAACCGATATCAAACGTTTGCTCGATTGTGAGATATCCTTCGATTCTCTATCTGAATGCAATATACCCCATAGTTGTGCGCTATTATTTCACACTCAAATAAGTAGTTTTCACTTCCAAATAAGCCATCATTATTTGCGTCAACTGACTGTCGTGTGCAATCCTGATTTACTGAATCTGCTGCTCTATGTTCTTATAGTAGTTTTACAAACGACAATGGTATAGAATGTTTTGGTCACGCTACCACAAGAACAGGACTCGTCGTTGTTTCAGAGTACCTTGATGAGTTATAGTTTGAGCACATGTGTGAATAACTTTTGTCTCTTTAATACTCATGTATTTTCACTTGTCTTACAGAATTGTAAACATGCGTGAAGAGTAATACAGTCGCGTCATGTTTGTTTCATTTCTTGCACTACCTGTTTCTAAAATGTTTTTCATCAATAACGCAATATCCAGCCGCGGAAATACTTGTTAGGAGATATGAGAACATGATGATCACACTACGGTTGACTGACCCAGTTGTTTGGTGTGAACACAATTCACGGTTTTCCATTCTCCAATATGACCTCGTTCACTTGAATGGGTTTTAGGGGTGGCTAAATCGATCACACGCTGTGCCATGTGGCAGTCAGCGAAATGGGAAGAAACTCTGTTTATCCATCCGTATTTCAGAGTTGCATTCAAGATGGATCCTAACTCAGAATTCGATGCGAAGAGCTTATCCCATAAATCTCACTTGAATCAAAATCACGATAAATTGTATTGCGTACAGATTAAATAATATAACAAAATCTTTCTGTCGTGAACTAGTCATTTCTTGTGATTCAACGCGATCAGTTCAACTGTGGCTGCTGGATATTATTGAAAATTTGCTTAAACTTTAGAGTCATCAACTGATAGTGTACCTTTCTGTTACGCGGAAATAATCAGCCTTTTTTTCATTTTCGGTGCTCGCACGTCAGGGTTCACACATCAAGGTTGAAACGTGTGACAACACACAGGTAGAATGTATTCACCATCTTTTTATTCAAAAACAAATAGCATAGATTCCGTTAGTTTAGAGTAGTTATTGAACATAAATATTTGACCGTACTTGGCTGTTAGTTGTAAACAGAACTAATGTCATTGAAATTATGTGCAGAACGTCTCAGTTGACCTGAGTTATCATAGCAGATCATGAGATTGTCCTCTCGGTAATATGACTCATTTCTCTTCACAGATTTATAACGAATTTACAGCAAAGCTGAATTGTTTGAATGAAAATCATGTTCGAGAAGCTTTCTGGATATTACACCTGAAAATTTGGAAAGTGATACCTCGTTACTCTCTGAATTTCGGCGAACACAATAGCTGAGTCATGTACATGGCCATTAAATCTCCCTTGGTTTTAGCCAACTCGCATTCAACCTTTACAATATCATCCAAATCCATTGTGACCAAGGTTGCGGCCACGCTATTTTTATCCTCCTACCCTGATCACGGCACCAATTGTTGTAAGCGAGCAAGGTTTAGTTATTCAGGAAAACAACACGTGGGTTGGGCGTTTAGACAGCACAACATATAAAAACTCTAATTTTAATACTGTACTCGGCCCAGAACATTACGTTTGCCATAGACGTCAATGCTAAGTTATTTGCGTTCCCTTACGTACCAAGAACCATTTCATGTCATGCTGCAATCCGATGTTTCGTCTTGTAGTTTCCCTGCGATTACTTCAGTGTCAAAATATATGCTCTGGCGCTCGCTACTGAATAGTAGTGGTGTGAGTAGTATAGCACTATCTCTCCTCCTCACTACACCAGTACTGTACATAGTTAAACATCATCCTTCGCGGATAAGATTTCAGACGTATTTGGACACCGTCCTGTTACCATGACATAATTTTGTTCGAAAGTACACATTTAACTTAAACCTTACTCGTCGCCACTCCAATAGAATGTGAAGTCGCACACGATTTCACTCACTCATCAATTACGCGTGGAATGTCGAGTCAGAAATTAATCTCACCACAAATTATTTTCAATTCGTATATTTTCGGCTTTCCATAGTGCAACTTCGACTTCCACGACGAATATTGAATGCACTCATCTGATGTCCACTAATCCAAACATCCATTGTTGTCATTCTGTTGTTTGAGATGCTACTTACAATTTGACGGAATCTAGCATTCACAGTGAGTCGTTACAGAAATTTAACACAGATTTTATTTCGGCTGTACATACATCCATACGGTTATCACACGTCCAATTAACTGTGTTTCACATAAGATCATCACATATCCAATAGTCAGCATGATTAGACAACATCTGCCAAACCAATGGTCATCCAATTATCATCAACCTGCCGTCAGTGTATAACTGGTAATCAACAAAATAAGCATGAGCACACCAAACGAAAATGAGGTTCTCAAGCAGGAAACCCGAGGACCAAAACAATGAAACACAAAATTAATCGTGCGGTTCACTGGAAGTATATCTGGCTGCTGGTTTGCAAAACATTCATTTCAAATAGGATTTCCTGTAGAGTAGCTTTTGTGCTGTGCGCATGAAGAAGATATACCACGCAAATCACATCAAAAAACTGGTTTATGGCAGACACTCTAGTCTGCAGCGTGAAGTTACAGGGTAGCTGTGCAGACAGGAACGTCCCGCATGCGGTCAGCTGATAACGCAGTGAGTACGTGACACACGGTTGACGTGGTTGTCTGGTTCGTGTGTTGTTAGTAGAGAATGCCAGTAGAAAATGTTACAAGTGGACTGTTCAACCAATAGTGCTTTGTACACGTTGGAAACGGTAGGATATTCAACAGCATATGCCTGAACATCCACTCACTCTTTGTCAGCAAGAACGTTGTCTCCCTATGAAAAATAGATTATCTGTGACTTTCGGCAAAACGTTCCACGCAGACAGTTCAGGCGTTCGGATAGTGTGAATAATGAACTGGTTCGGAAAGGTAGTTGTGATATATTCAATTAGGGCTACTTAGTTGATAGTTTTCGGTTATAAAATCTCACATATATCATCTAGTTGTTCACATTTCTCTATTGTTGTCTATCGAGCTCAGTGTGTCTAGCGTCTAACGTGGACTAACTATAAACGATGAAATCTATGTACAAATTCTGGAAAGTTTTGGAACGGATACCATCACAGTGAAAGATTTACTGCCCACAAATAATAGTTCGCTTTTAGCAACCTAGCTACCGTGTATGCTGACACGACTAATACAATGTGATAATCTAAATCCATGTTAATTTTGCCTGTTAAACATGTACTTTCTCCTTCACAGTGTCGGATTTATACACGTCACCAGTATCCACCGAGAATGATTTTTATTCAAAAGGTGAATCGTACTATACGCATGGAGAACCGCCTGTATCGGTGTTAGTTTGGTGTACACCCGATGTCATACCGGAATTTTAAGCAATTACCTAGACGGTACAATCTAATATGGCCCCAACGCGATTGCATAAGTCAACACAAAAGCAGAAGAACGGTCCCAATGTGGCAGCTTCCTCACAATTGGCAGTCCTGTAAGGAAGCTCCGAAGAATATTATAATATGATATATGCCCCAATGCATATACTGCTTACCGCGTGTACGATTTTCAGCAAGGTTTGTCTTGAAGACAAAGACAAGTAAAAGGCAGAACTTTAGCCGACTAATGGATCGTATGAAATGATTATCGGGAACTTAGAACAAGGTAAAGTAGCTTGCCACCATGTGGACGCCGTTTCCGGTCCCACCTGCCTAGGACATGCGCATGTCTTACTCGGGCTCTGGCTCATGCCTGTTCGTGGTGCATTCTCTTAAAAGAATGTCACTGGGACTGCTCTTTCGTAACAACCATGTCTCCCGGTGTTTGTTAGCGGCTTTGAGGGTGACTGATAGCAAACATCTAGGCAGGCAATTGCACATACTAGTGTAGTGAAAAGACGTCCAATAAAGCACAATCTTTATTGTCCAAAATGTTAGTTACCATGCTACGCGCGCGCTCTCGATTTTGAATCACAACTTCAGTCCACAACACCCCCCGATTTCCGCTCACACGTCATGTGCACTTCTGCCCGGTTTACGTGTGCGATCGGCGTCTTCCATCTGGGGTGGGGTTGGTGGGATTCCGCCTGCCATTCTCCGTCCGTTAGTCCGATTACGTTGAGCGATGACTCGTCCGCTCGCTCGTGTTGTCCGTCATCTATCCAATGTGGGATTTGACCCTATTCCACGACCGTGCCTAGATATCCCTCTGAGTGTTGAAATAATCGCGCCTACGATCTGGTCGTCCATCCTATTTCGCCTGCTATATTTCGTCCGTTGGTCCGATCCGGTCGAGCAATGATTTATCCGGTTACCCCTGTTTTCCGCCATCCGATCTTTGCGCGTTTTTGGACGCGCCTCGCTGCTGCGTTGAAGTATTTCGCCGAGTGTTGGAATACTATCAACCCTGCCTCATAATCCACCACAATAGGTTCGGAATTACTACGCCTACTTACATCTTTCATGATACCACGCAAAGCACCTAACTCAGGCACATTCCGGCAACATTCAAAATGTATTCTTCAATTTCTTCATGTTAAACCACACTCATTTATCAACTTGTCCACGTGTGAGCATGAATTGTGCGGATGTGTATCTTATCGAGTCGATCCGACACCCGATTGGTTTTCATATTCCAAAGTGGCTGAGCGTTCACATGGGATGATTCGGCCATGCCCCATATGATGACAATTTGACAGGGGTGAACATGGTTGACTCATGAAAGTGTGGCCAGAGTTGTAAACTCGGCCGTGACAGAGATATACATCACTGACAAGTTGTGCAAAGAGCGAAGCTTAAATCTAACTCTTCCTTCTGAAATAGGTTGGCTGGAAAGTCTGTCCGAATGCAAAGCCTACAATCAAATGTAAGTGACATTCAACCTGAAATCAGCCAAACTCTCAAGAACTCATCAGTAACAATAGGGTGAATCAGTGGTAAATAAACGTTGCTTAAACCGACGCAACAACAAGTGAAATGCGATTGAAATATGTCACCGTTTGTCCCATAGTCGATGTTTGATCGCTGAAATCACAATTCAGATGACGTTAATTGTAAAACTGTTGTAAATTACGATTGTAAATGATTGAAGAAAAATCAACTTGTCCAACGGAACCCTATTCAATGTATGCTCTTAGATTGCTTTGCTCTCGGCCGTGGCGACATCTGCTATCGATGCGGTAGATGTGGACACTAGTGAAAAGTTTGCCCACTCGACAAGAAAATCCAAACTTAGATAAAATTTCCAATGAGTGTCGTTTCTCTGGGAAGGGAGATCCGGTAATTAGTGCAGTTGAGGAGGCGGCAATTTGGACTAGGTTTGTAATCAATAGTAGTTCGGAGTGTTGTTTGATAGATACTGGGACCGCGACTTCATTGATTGGACCGCGGTCAAAGAGAACTGTTCAGCAGTGTGCGATGGTCGTTCAAACAGTCAGTGGGTTCACTCTCAAAGTTAATGGCCTGGCAGAATAGGATGTCTGAATCTATGGTCATGTGGTCAAACAACCTTTCGTCGTTTCCCCGGACGCACATCAGACGATGTTTGGAACCTATTTTCTTGACCGCGCTGAGGCCATGGTTGATTTGAAGCATGATAAATTCCTAACAAAGTATGGGTGTTTCCAATAGTGAGAAGACGCAAACTCCAGCTCGGACAACTTGAAGCGAATGCACCCAGAGCAATACCAACCTGTGACAACCGGTTGCTGAATGAAGCGATACGCAAGTCCCGGAAACTGTTCACCACGGATTCGGACTCATATGGCTATTGCGACTGGGTTGAACACGAAATCCCCATCAATCCAGACCGATTTCGACCATTCGGTCCCAGAAGAACCGCAGTATACTTTCAGCCGGCAATTGAGCGTCAAGTGAAGAACATGCTGAATGAGGAAATCATTGAGGAAGCTGGTAGCCCGTACAGTTCTCCCGTATTGTTGTTGAGGAAGCCTAATGGTAAATTTTGGTTTTGTTTCGACTCCATAGATTATGGTCTATAAAGTTGTGGCAGTCCCAGCGGTGACAGAAATTTTCTAGAAGCTACAGAACGCTGGGATATTTACAGTGTTAGACCTGTGGTCTGGATATTGGCAAGTTCCAATCAAGCAATCAGACCGAGATAAAACAGCGTTCACAGTGATAGAAAAGCAATACCGCTTCAAACGTATGCCGTTCGGACTGTTGAGCGCTCCTTTCACGTTCAGACGACTGATGTCGAAAGTACTAGACGGATTGAACAAGACTGTTGTCTATGGAGACGATATGGTCATCTACAGTGCGAATGAGACGAAACATAGCGGGCACGTTTCAGCTGTGCTACAGAAGATTGAACAAGCCGGTCTACGGATCAATAGTCCAAAGTCTGAACTGGCGAAACGAACGGTAGTACTACTCGGTCACAAGGTCGGTCAGGATGAGGTTAAACCATTTCCCGGGAAATTGCTGGCGATCGAGGCCATTCCGATGCCAACATCGAAGAGGACGTTTTGACAGTTTGTCGGTCACGTTGGGTTCTACTACAGCTTCATCAGAAACCTCAATGAACTGGCAAGCGCATTGTACGAAACTCTGTAGAAGAATTGTCGATTTCACTGGACACAAGAAGCCAATCAAGCATTCGTCGAGATCCAACAACTGATAAAGAATGGACAACCGACACTGAAATTGCCAGTGGCTGGACAGAGCTTTGTTGTTGCAACGGATCCGAGCGATGTGGGAATCGGAGCTGTACTTAAGCAGGAAGGTGGTGCGATGGGAAATGCCAGTCGGGTACTAACTCCTGCTGAACGGAACTACTCAGCGACAGAGAACGAGTGTTTGGCGATCGTGTGGGCATTGGAAAGTAGGGGCCGTACCTGCTCAGTCAACATTTCCATGTGGAAACCGACCACAAGCCGTTGAAGTGGATTAAATCGGCGAAGGACACCTCGAATAAAGCTGGCGCGTTGGGCGTTACAATTACAGGAGTACGAATTCACAATTTGCCATGCGTTGTGCTCATGAAGAAGTTATAACATGCAAGTCACATCAAAAACCTGGTTTTTGGCAGACACTCTAGTCTACAGCGTGAAGTTACAAGGGGGTTGTGCAGACAGAGACGCACAGCATGCGGTCAGCTGATAACGCAGTGAGTACGTGACACACGGTTGACGTGGTTGACTGGTTCGTGTGTTATTGGTAGAGAACGCCAGTAGAAAAT
>JTDE01022159.1:0-16236 GCA_014338405.1 Paragonimus skrjabini miyazakii
CATCAGCGATTGGATGGCGGACAACAGGGGCAGTCGAATGAGGCATCGCTCGACCGGATCGGACCAACTGGCGAGACATGGCAGGCAAAATATGATGGACGACCAAATCGGAGGCGCGATTATTCCAACACTCAGAGGAATATCTCGACACGGTCGTGGAATAAGGTCAAAGCCCACAGTGGATAGACAGAGGACAACACGAGCGACCAGACGAGCCATTGCTTAACGAAATCGGACCAACGGACAAAGAATGGCAGGCGGAAAACTCCCGGATAGAAGGTGCCGATCACACACATATACCGGGCAGAAGCGCACACGATGTGGGAGCGGAAATCGGAGGGTGTTGTGGACTAGAATTCTGACTCATAAACGCGAGCGCGCCTGTGGCATGGTAACTAGCGAATTTGACAATAAAGATTGTGCTTTATTGGACGCCTTTTCGCTACACTATGTGAGAAATGACGAGCAAAAAGACCTACAACATGTGCTAAGCTTTTGCCATTATTCGGAATGTTATATGTATATAAAACCAATTAAAAATTTTGAAACAGCAATTAATTTAATCTATTGGTTCTCGATAAATAGATTTAAGATAACACCAAGTTATAAACAAGTCGTATTACTCCACGTTTCAACCACCTCCGGTGATCTTCCTCAAGAGTTTTGCGGTTATTTTTGTACCGGTTCTTGTTTAGCTTTTGTAACCAGCCTTTTTGTTTAACCTATCGAAAAATTCTACTTGCTGGCGAACTTTTCACACTGGTTTGTTTAGATAACCTTGACAAAAATATGTGTAGATGAGAACAAAAATCCTCGCAAAATGACAGTTTCCGAAAAGGAAGTGGACTGTATACAATGGTTGATCGTACACATGATTGGGAGATCGAATTTGGATATGCCTGTCCCGCAGTTCAACTAAAGTGGCAACTCCAGTATGTCTTATTCACATGGCTCAGCATATGGGTTTCCGGATCAATGATGAGTCATACTATCACAAAGATGGTAACCATGTTTCGCACTGTTCAAATGGAACAGGTTAGGATGTAACTGGACGATGATTCCACTACTGGCGACTGCTAATGATTAAGCTAAACAAAATTTGATCAGCCATTGGCATACGGATCTCAAGGGTATTCAGATGGTATATCATGGTGGCACTGAACTTTGAAGGAAGGGCTATGTAAATGTGTAGCGAACAAGAGGTAAGAGTTAAATGGAATCCGCAAATTAACCATCTCCAAAATGCACCCTGTAGACAGAATGGATTGTACCTACGGGTTACGATAGCCAGTCCGGACCAACGGTGTAAAAACGGTAACAGTTTCCAGCTTATCTTCAACGTGATGATAGTTGGACAGCAGAAATTCATATTCTCCTTTGTCCTTAACTTAAACATTCTAAGTACTTGTCACAAATGGCTCAGTCTAGTTATAGCAGATGATCAGCCATTTAATCACGGGTACCAACAATTATAAAGTCTAATTGGGTTACTCAACTCTGATTCATTAAGCAGTGCATAATGTGGTTATTGTCTGAATGGTACCGAGACTTGCAGCAAACTGTGGAATCATACGAGTAGTGCATACTTGTGCTACGATTGTAATAGAACCGTGCGATGTACCTATCCAAATAGATGCCTCAGTTCGGAGTTCTATCTGTCTGTGAGTCATAAATTTCCTTTCTGTTATTGAATTTTTGGGATGTTTTTGGTCTTGTATTCAAGCAATTTTTACGCCGTCGATTCCGACTAAAAAACGATGACTACCGTTTGATTCAATAACTGAAGTAATCCTTCACTTTTTGAGCCCATCAGAATGGTAAGGTTAATTACTGCATTCGCCTTTCAGCTAACCAAATGACCTGTTTTGCAGTCCCTCGATGTCTGAAGTGCTGATATTCTCTGTGATTTGTGAAATAGGCTTGTTAATTATTCACGTCACCTGGTCAGTAGCTTACTCACGTTAGTGGGCTCTGTTCAGCCAATAGGTGTGACTTAGTGTGGTGTGTGTTGTTTGTGTGCTGACTTGCTTCTTCACATGACGCAACTGCTAGGCTGTTGATATGTTTCGTTAGTACGGATGGGTGCTTATAAGTGTATATGTGGCCAGGTGAGATGAATACTACACAAATGCCGTCAATATACGCTATCCGACTGATTGATTTTGGTCACTATCTGTTGGCTCTGTTGAGCCAAACTTGGGAAACAACATCCGTTGTTTGTCTGACAATTTATGACTGAAACTCCCAAACCAACACAGAAATATTTACAAGAGCATACAATGTGCTCGTTCATCAGAAAGCGCAATAGATAATCTTTTAGTCTACGGAGGTGAAAGCCAAGGCAGGAAAAAAAGCTATTGTATGTTAGATAGATGCAAGTGTATGAACACTTTACTATCCCTCGGTTAATTCCGAGTAGATGGATTAGGAAACGGACAGTGATACTTCCAGTTCTAGAAAGTGCCAGATTCATTGAAGAGAAGGGGTATTTGACATTTTGCTGATCGATAATTATGTCACCACATTAAATTCTAGTTCCAGAAAATGCAATCTCAAAATTTGGCTTCTCAGTTGTAGTATCAGCGGATGAGTTGCTGAACCCGACATGAATGAATGCACTTGGAACGCTTCTCGGCCCGATTCATTTCAGATGTTCTAGTGCATTGTGATAAACCTCACCGGAAATGATTCTATCCCATTCAATCAAGTTGCTCAATAAAAGTGGAATCATAATAGCCCCCTTATCGTTTTTGACGAGTAGTCCACGGCTAACCTTTTCAGCATTGCTGAGACAAGGCTTCACCAGTAGTTACTGAAGTCAGATCTCCACGAGTTTGAAGACGAAACCTGTAGGGATCAATGAGTAGTCTACCACCGCTATGATTTGTGTGAATGCAGAAAGTCTTTACAACTTACCTGTATTAATGATTGCAAAGTTAACAAAAACCCGGTGCTAACCTGGATGACAAACAAACATTGTTGATAATCAATCTTCCGTTTACTAGCTTTAAGGTCTTGTAGTCCTAATACATGTTGGTAGATGATGAGGTAGTAGGGCTTGCTTGGGGTACGGCAAAAAAATGCTTTGGACGTGGCTTAACTGACAGAATACGAATCTGAAGGATGAATGCTTCAATTTTTTATTCCGCTGTTCTGTGAAACCGTCCGCAGTATGTGTAGACAGTTAAAACCGATCGTCACAAGCCAGTTTTTTGTATTCAGAAACACCTGTTTACGCCTCTGAGCCGTCTTTAGGCATATTTACCTTACTTAATCCCGTGCTTGACCATCTACCCCTCTTATTTGTTGGCATAAAAGATAATTCGTATTAATGTAACGGTGGTGATGCTGAATCAATACGAAATGGTACATCCACCACACCTTGTAGTCAAAATGTTTTGCTGAAACCTTCACTGCATTTGATATGTCGGTTCCTGGACTAACCACTTGTACACTCCTAATTGTTAGTCATTTCTTCCTTGTGGCCTGTTTCGATCGACGACTTCTGAACAGGCTGCACCAGAATCAGGTGACACACGATGAATCTTTCAGGATTTTCTAGGCCACAAGACTGGCATCTGGCCCAAATGAGCGGAATCAGTATGTTTTCAAATCAACAGGTGACACTGGATCTCTCTCTTTTACATGATACTAACTAGTTACATCGCCGAAACTCCTTCTAACGGATCCCTGGTCAGTGTAATTTCTCTATCCAATTTCATGTCTACTATATCGTAGAAATAATTCTATGCAGTGTACATGATCGTGTTTGCTCATACCTAGCGATTTGCAAAGATTGCATTTGCGTTCATCGAGTCAATTACATATTGCGTAAACAGCAATCCCTCAGGTAGGGAACGAACTACCAAGTTTGGCCGTCGTAACAGTCAACAGCTCACACATGCGCATTACAAACAATTGTTGTCTGTGATCGCCAGCGAAGTGGTCGACAAATGTTTCGATCTTGCTGAGTCTCCCCATCATCGTGTACGTAGGATAATCAAACCTACCAATCGCAAATAAGCGTTCGATTGTTGGATCATCACAAAGTAGTAGATCGGAGACTTATAAATTATATCACGAGAACGCAGGAAAGTAAGTGAACTGCTCTCCTTTACCTCGACGCCTATCTTTCTCATGGACGGGTCCGATTTATCAAAGTATAATCCATGTTAGATTTCCGGTTATAACCTTAAACATCTTCTCAAATCTCAGCATTCTTCCTTTGGACCAATGAGTCCAATTGAAGAATAAGCAAGTCGTGGACTGCTCAACAAAGACTAAACAAAAAACCTGTTGCAGCCTTTTAAATTCAGTACCTGATGGTTGTTTCCACTGAGTACCGATCATGAGATCTACTGCATTTATTCAACCTACGTGGTGTCTCAAGACAACATTATGGAAACTTGTCACTGCTTTGCAGTCCAACAAATCATTCCGATGGATTTTGAGGTTACTTGGAGTTATTTGGTGAAGGTAGCCGGACTGTAATATTGTACCATAGACATCAAGATACTGGCTGTGACCCGTAAGCTAATGGGGACCGCTTACGGCAAGGGGGATGAGAGATTCAACGGCACTCGTAAGTGTTCCTGGTTGATTCGGCCCAGTAAATTATTCGCGAGTCAGCTCACCCCTAGGATGGCTGCTTCATACAATTCGGAGATAATTCAGCTCACATACTGTGTATTCCGAGACAATTCCTGTGGTGACGTCATTTTGCAGGAGCGTGCAACCAGAGAATGACACTGGTTGCAGACAAACGTGACAACTAATCGAAGTTCAGACAAGAGCGCGTAGCAGCTAGAACCCTTCTCCACAGTTTTGTTTAATACTGTACTGAGGTGACCAGTACATCACAAACTGATCAGTTTGCGTGGTGCGTACTTTGGCTCCATTGTTTTTATCTGTGTTGAGCAACGTCCGAACGGATACTGTGTACACAGGGTTAAATGTTCGAACAGTTCAAGTTTCGGAAAACATTTTCATCGACCAATTTCAGCTACAGTTCACAGAGGTAATATAAGTGAGCGTGCGTGACTGAGCGGTATCTTCTTAAAAATGCCGGTCCAGTAAACTTGTTGCAAACTAACCCTATGAGGTCAACCAAATGTGCAATCATGATTGCCCACAGCGAGTGTTTATCGCAAGATGACTCAGATCGCAACCGAAATACGTCAGACATCGAATGTTCCCTTATAATTTGGCTGGCAGAAATCCATCTGGATGAAGTAGACGATCATCATAGTAAATAGCCCACTAAACGAAATGGATAAGATTTACCTAAGAGAGACCATTTGTAATTAACTACAAGTGAACCATGTGTTGGTTAACAGTATTCACGAGCTATTCTCACAGCAAGAGTAGTCAAGAATTCCGACTCGTAAAATAAAGTTTGTCAGTTTAATTTCTCTTCTGTGCAGTGAACCACTTCGAAACGAAAGCAGACAAGAAATGCTAACTTAGAAGTCGATAAACGTTAACACTATTCATGAGGTCGTGTTACCACTTCACGTTGTTCATTCTTGAATGAAAACTGCGACTGGTTTGTTTCAACTTATCATCTAGAGAAGACTGTCTGAAAAGGACATGAACCCACAACACTAATGTTACCTATTTGATATATGCAAAACAAAATCATCCAAATGGGATGTGTGCCTGACAGCTCATGCACTGAATCAATAATATCATCTTAACTCCGAGTCCTTATGGTCCTGCCCCAAATGAATCAGTGCTAAGACGTGAACAATGTTTGCTCAGGTCAGTAGATGTGAAAAACCGTATGAACTCATAACCTAATGTTAACCAATTAATGGGGATTTAATAAACCATGAAGAGCATTTTGATTTTAAATTATGTTAATAGATCTGAGAAGCTATGGATTCCAAGAAGGACCACGGTATGAAGCCAAATACCACAACCGCTGATGAGAAACGTTGGAGTCGTTTGCAAGTACGTTTATGAATTAAAAACCCGTGCCTCATTCCATTTTTAGTAAATACTTTCAAACCTATGATATACTCCAAACGACTACCTTCTTTATACATCCTTACAGAACAGTGATATACATAGAGACACAATCAATGAAATACCTTGCATGACAGCGGCCTTGACGATACAGTACGCTTTAAAAACCTTGTGAGCCTGTTGCTTGGTGTTGTTGAAGTGCATTCCATCCCTTTGCGTTCAAGCAACCAATTTCCGAAGTTCCAATGCAAATTATTGTCTCTTAGATCCCAAGAAGACATTGTTGCAGGCACGCATGCAACTCTGGTCCTGTTGATCGCTGAAGTGTACAGGTTAGTTAACGCTTTAAAGCTCTCACCTGTGCAGCTGCAACGACCACGTACCAAGTTCGTTCATTTACAAGCAGCAGTAAAGCATCGTCGATCAGTGTCACTTGCTCCGGTTTGTGGACGTTTTAGGACATTGTGCCTTGCATGTTCCCACGGCACTGATGAAGATACACCCAAGTACACCATGGTTCAACTAGCACCCAGTTCTGATCTGTAGTGTTATCTGGTCTCACCACTTCGCTAATCTAATGTAAAACTCTGTCAAAACATAGAAGGAAAGTTATGATATATCATATTGTTATGCAGACACTGTAATTATTGATAACAACCCGTTTTCCTGATTGTCATGTTTACTGAGTTTGTGCTGTACTACTGAGGTTTTTGATCTGTCTCCACATTTGTCAAACTAGGTAAGCTTTCAAGTTCAAAAGTCTAACTACTCCAAATATGAATATTTGGATCAAGATGAGATCACATTGAACAGAATAACTTACAAGTAAAGCCACGGCGTCATTCAAGTCTGGAGGCAACACAGTACTCATGATGTCAACAATGTCGGCAGACACAGTCTGACCAAGTTTATGGGAAAAGAACCCCTTAATGTAATTTTAATCTGAAATAGTTAGGTGGTGTATCTTGTTTAAACGTGGCACGTTCTGAACTGTTCAACTAGTAGACATAAAATAAAGTCTGCCAAAACACGCCCTACTGGTTCGAGCATGACGAAAATTCGCCAAAGGTGTTGCCCAATTATTCCTCCTCCGGCTGCCGTTTTCGTCACTCAGTTTGTCCCCAAGAGATTCCTTAAATATTCGGCAGTCACATTTACTTGAATGATGAATGTCGAGAAGTGTGAAGTACATGAGGTACATTATGACTTAAGACCAATCACACATGATCATGGCCATAATGGACTGGATGAGTTATTGTTTCACGGATTAATAGTAAACTTAAGTGGTGGGTTATAAGTGTATTTTAATTGAACAAATTGAGATACGTAATTAATGAAGTACTTTAGCTGTCAGAAATTATCACAAATTGGTAGCTATCACTAAATCAACGACACCTTTATCATAAAACTGAAGACATCAAATAAGTTACAGCTCATCAAACAGTTTACACTAATGATTTCAAACATTCCTCGCTTGCTACTTGAACATTCGATAGAAGTTTTCCATTAATGATGAAAGCACAACGCAGACCATACTGACGGTTAAATATGATTACTATCACCGGGAGACTGCAACACGAGGATAACTTTTAAAAATCGTACCATAACGATCTATAGATAAACAGTTTAACCGGGTACAAGGCCTTTGCTTAAGGTACATAAATCAGATAAGCAAATTTCAAGCATCATACGGAACAGGAGTAGGAATGGGCTCAGTTTTTGACAAAGTGAAACAGTGTACAGCCATTTCAGACCAAACCAGACTTGTTTGGGCGAATTACTAAAATGTACATATTAGTTACTGAACAACTTTTGCCCACAGTTCTAGTAAGCTAAACAATTGAAGAATCCGGTCTAAACCCGGTTCAAACACATCAAATCGAAGTTCAGCTTATGGTCGTTGCAACAGGTGCTCGTCAAGCGGAACTCGTTTAATTTCAACTGAAAATTCAAGCAACTGGAATTAATGACTTGAGCGATGAAGTCGTAATGCAAACTGAAGGTCTCCCCAACGAAAAACGTAATCAGTTATCTATGGCTTCCTATAACAGCAATTAATCGGATGTCATTCTCTAGGTTTCAGTATTCTCCCTCATATTACCCTTCATAACTCGGTCCTGAGACCAAACAAAACACCTTTGCATAACGATGTGCTACCAATCAAACTTTTCTATGTTTAAAGCTCCCGTATTTGGCTCGTTCAGACTTGAGAACCTAAACTGTATCTCAACCAGCGTGTAAACAATTTGTTACGCGACAGCAAATACAAGTCGTTGTAACGTCAATTACTTCTTCCTTATCTTTGAGTTCGAACAACAAGTAGATATTAGCATTGTTGACCTCGCTCTGTGATCTTTGACGTAGTTTAACGAATTCGCAATCGTCAGTATATTGTGATTAACAAAAACATGGTAATGTATTCCCGTTAGAAATTCTAGAACAGTTTAGTATAATAACATCGGTTATGTTGAGAACCTGGTATCATCCAGGAACGCGTCGCTGTCTTGACGATTCTTATTTACGTTGTTTCTCATCATCATCATCATAACAGCCGTGAGCCTGACCAAAAGGTACTGTGGCTCGGGCCGCCGCTCAACTCAACAGTGACGTGGAATATTCTGGAAGAAAACGTTACTAAGAAGGTTGAAAATTATTAGAAGAAGACTAAGCGGATTTAGTGGGATTAAAAGGCTTATCCAAATGATAAAGATCTCCATCACAGCGTTAACCTCATTTGTGGTGCTACCAGAAGATATCAGTAGTAAACCATGCTTACTTCTGTTGTAATGATGTTGATTTTTCTACGCAATGACTTCCTCGAAATCCGATAACGACATCTGAAAATTCAAAACTTGGGTCTTCAGATCCTGATATGGATTGTTCAATTTGGTACTGCAAATTGTTCAAAAGGTTCTCGGAAGGAAGATTCACTTATAGCCTGCGGTCTGTCAGAAGTATATTCTAGCATTACACTTTTAGGTTAGAACCACAGACAGTTTCCTTTTCATTACCCTAAACGCTTTCAAACATAGTCACTGAGATATGAACGACAAATTCTGTCAAACAACATTTCTACAGATTGTCACTCCTAAAAAAATTTTGCAACCCAAAGTTAGGTCCACATCCGATGATTGATAATAAATAATGTAAATTAACAGAGATAAAATGATTCATCAGGTCATCTGCTACAATTCAAAAGTTTCATCCATTCACTCACTGAACACTGACAGTCCGGTACTCCACATTGTCCATTCAAGATAAACTGATAACGTAACACCGGACATAGCGTACGTTTGCAACCAACCAGTAGAACAATAAATAAAACGCTCATCGTAGTCTTTGAAACCTCCGTAGATGCACTATAGTCTATGAAATGGCTGTCTACAAAGACAGGAGTTGGCAAAGTCAGCAGTGAGCGATTTTCGAATTTCCATGAGAAACGTTTTGATCAACTGTCTTACGCGTATTAAGTATTCTTGGAGTGTTTGTGTTCAATTTGAAACCTGTTTCTTCCAATATCTATTTCATGCACTTTTTACAGAGTCTGTCAGAAAAAAACAATCGCCTACTCGAGGAAAATGAGGCACTCAGCAAAGAATTGAAGGCATGTCACAAGCGGGAGGAAGAACTCATTGACAGGCTGGTCACCGCTCAAATGAGAACTGATGAACTGGAAACTGTAAGACTCCGCGTAAAATAATTTGTATAATTACGTGGCATAATTTTAAAGATTAAAGTTTTAACGTTTTGGTTATTGATAGTTTAGTGAAATCGACATTTATTCTGGTTCATTCCAAGGCTTATTGACCCTAGAACCCGACAGAGATCCCAGTTTATAATAATAACAGTCAAAAAGTGTGCAACTGGCTATTCAAAAATGAATAACAGTTGTTATAGTGTTTCTGTGACCAATATTTACCTCCTTCATTGCAGCAGTCATGTGAGTGAAGTACTTGGAAAATGTGCGCTCATGAAAAGTACTTGCTATAGATTTACTATTACCACAGAGTCCGAAAAACAAGTAAAACGTTCTAGTTCGCTTCGAAGTACCACACATAGTCCGTGTTTTGAGAGGCGACACTTTCAGGATGTGTTACAAGACCGGGGAGTCCACAGACAAACAGATTAACGTAGCGGTTCAGTCGTACGATGAAGAAGTGACTAAACATTGGAGGTAATAACTGGGAAGAAGGACTACCAGACGTATCGTTTGGATACTGCACAACAAAGCACACAGCAACTCAGAGCACACCGCACATAGAGGAGCAGGATTTTCCTGGGTGTCTTTATGTCCGGAAACAGCGAGAGACAATTATTACCGCTTGAACGAGTATACCTGGCACAGTATGAGCTTGAACGAACAACAAGAACACAGCGTCGAAATAAACAAAGATATATGAAGCATAACACACATAAATGGCACCCGTTTAAGAGCACAGTCCAAGTGGAAGTAACGGATTATGAACGACCAGAAGCATCCGGCCTCGGTACTGGCGAATTTAAAAGACTATGGAACGGACTATTTACCATCACGAACCGCGGGAATACGAACCTTTGGATCAATCAAGGTCCGCGTGGGTGATGAATCAGTGGCGGACACCTGGCATCCTGGAACAGTCGGCGCAAATCCTTCAAGGAAGGGGTGAATATAATAGATAACCAGATCGGAGAGGCGATTATTTAAACACTCTGCAGAATACTTCGACTTCATGAGCAAGCATGGTCAAAGTCCGAAGCAAGTGGATTGAGAACGACACAAACGACCCAACGAGTCATCACTCACCAAAGTCGGGCCAACCGGCGAGAAATGGTAAACGAAAATTTACGACAGAAAACGTCATCTAAACGCATAAAATCAGGCAGAAGTGCAGAGGTTTGAATGGAAACCATCACTGCGTTATAGTCTGTAATTCCGGTTCATAAACACAAGCGCGTGAGTGGCGAAAAACCGTGCGAATTAGTAATAAAGCGTTTGCTTTATGGACCTACTTTCTGATACAATATGATTGTACCGACAACCAAGCTGTCCATGAAAGCAATACTTCACAATGATGGCAAATAAGTGCAAGAAAATTTCAAATACACCGGGCAGTCGAACAATCTTCCGCTGTTTTCTGGTAAATTAACTTCAGGGACTAATGGTGGCTAGATAACAGTGCTTGATGCTCAACTCGTCAACGTGGAAACATACGTCAATAAAGAAAACATTGTCAACTTTGGACTGACGTGGCAACTCCTGACATCATGATGTGATTCTATATGCTCACTTTGTTGACCTTGAATGGCACACTGCACCATGTCTGACACTGCAACATGAACCTGTTGAAGTGCCCCGAAATACGATAGTCAACGACTGACGCATTACACCATTCCAGTCTGCTTTCAAAAGACTTGTAATATCTTCACATCAAGCAAGATCTAAAGTAATACAGCCAATTCCATTTTCAGTTTACCCTAATAAATGCCTGAGCTCTAATCATCCGAACTACGATATAGTTGGTCCAATTTATAGCATCTATCTGTATATCCCAATTACAGGCAAAGTTAACTGGACTGGCGTAAAAATTGAACAGAATTCCTACAAGTAGAAACTTTGACGAAAGATTTCATTTACAGCTCCCTCTCAAAGTCGTTTGAAATTAACACAGCCCAACTTATGGCTTGTGCACATAGGAAACAGCAGTATGGGTGAACAATTCAATCGAGTGTAGTTTTGCTTCCCTTTCTATGTTTGTTTGTAATACCTGATGTGAAAAAACTCTCATAGTTGAGCGTTCAAAATGAACCATTGAACTAAATTTCAAAATTGGCTCAGTGGATAAAGTTATCTCTAACGTACGACACAACGGCAACAAAGTGCTCACTTAGATTACCATAATCATCAACCCTCAAGGAATGCTTCTTTTTCCACTGAAAGACAATGTACTCTTCTTTGTCAGGCTCGCATGGCTAATAAACGGCGCATTCGAGAATTAACAGCACGTCAAGAAAAAGCAGCAGACACTGGTGAACGTCTGTCACGCAGACTATCAAGCGCGGAAAAGGATGCTTCCGGCAAGAAGCGAATTCAGGAATTGGAACGTGAGGTGGACACACTAACATCCCGACTGGGCGAAGTATGTGTACTCGGTAGGTTTCCAGGCACACATCATTGTTCCTACCACTTTTGGTCCAATAAGCTGCGTCCAAGGTCTTGATGCACTAGGCTTGATTCTTACACAGTACTCAGTCATGTCCTGATGCATTGAATGACGTTTCTACTCACACGTATCACAGTCAATCGTGCACTTTACAACTAACGTACGATTCAACAAAAATCTAACATATTTGTCCTAATGAGAAGAACTGCTTTCTCTAATCTTCTTGGAGTACATATCAGTTGAGCTGCAATCCGACCACGTTGGCAACGACAACGGGAATCCATCGATAAGTATTCAATACTTATTTTGAGTGTAGATATGTTTGTTAGGAATGAACAGATTGACATTATTGCGCTTATACATAACGCTGAGTAACAGAGTAGAAGGCGATCTAAATCGTAAACCCATCCGTTCATTTGTTTGTCTAGATGCCACCGCAGTAATAACGACATCTATAACAAATCAAAAGCTCTCGAGATTCAGCCCCGGGTACCTCAAACGTTTCTGATTAATTTTTGAAGCTCGACTATACTGTCTGGTTCAAAAGTTATCTGGTTTGGTAGCAAACACATTTCGGTCTGTAGTACAAAGTTAATAATAATAATAATGTAATGTAATAATACGGTACATAGTATTAAAATAACATTTTATCTCTGGGAATATCATTCAGAATGGTTTGTCAGTGAAATGCCGTTCCTACGCGATCCAACTAAACTACAGCTATTGTAATAAAGTTAACCGTCCGATCATTAATCTCACGTAACTAACACAAGGTGACCTAATGAGATCGTATTGCGTGATATGCTGAATCGTTTAAATCTCCGATATGGTCGACGTGATCAATAGTTGGGCTTCTCTCAACTGAAATAAGGAAATCATAAGATATCCATTTCCAGTCTCTATATTATAATCAAGGCATATGGTTTAAAACTGAAGGGTGAAAATATTGCATGTAATAGGGTAGTTTTTCAACAAAAGCAAGCAATACCACAACCATTTATGTGTACACGAGTGCAGTTGACGTGTTCAAAGTCAAATCCTAGCAGAAATGCTCATTATTTATCTGTATGAATGAACCATTGGCCTAGGACAGCTGAATGGACGAAAGTCAAGTGTGTGACCTATACTGTGAATCCAACTTGACCTTACTATTTCAATGAATCGATTTTTCGCAGGACCATGCAATTCAGTGACTAGGGTTTCGTAAGTGTTTTAGAAAACCTGCCGGACTGTAAAATGGTCTTCTCATGAAATGAATTGATTTTCATTAATGCGCACGTAAAATATTGCCTCTCAGGATAAATTCCTTCAAGTCTTGGGATATAATTGTTCCGTTAATGAAAGGTCGGAACTCTCCGCCAAAACATGGGCATGACTAATTGACCTCAATTCGTGGAGGTCTTCTTGGAGCACTTGTTAGATTACAAAAAGGTATTAGTTCTAGGTGTTTTAAAGACCGCCTTCGTAAAATTCATGCCTTATGAACAGATGTATGCTCGGTTGTGTTGATGAATACTACCACGAGACAATGCCACATAGGCAATGACCACTCGTAGCCAGTTTACTCGATGTCAATGTTGCCCGACACAAAAACTTGTTTGCCACCCAGTATGATACTTTGGATCGCAGTCATGTCAAATGTTACGTTCACCTGCTTCAAAGATGTCCTTTTACATTCACATGTTCCGTTACATCAAAATTGAGTCTAACAATGAACAGCTATCAAACAGATATTACGAGTACCTCGGTCTGACAGACAGGGTAGGCAACTGTGGGTTAGTAGATTGCTATAGGAAGAAGGAAAATCTTCGTTTATGCGTTCCCATTTTTATGCTGGTCGGTGAAAAATTGAGTTGGACAGTCTATACATGCAGAGAAAAAGTGAGTGAAAATAAGTGAAAGGTAAATTTACTAAAGCTGCTGGCGGCATTCATATCAGCAATGAACATTAAATCGCACTGCAGCAATATTGCATCATACATGCGCATTCAGTTACCTCTGGGATCAGGCTAGAATGACGGTTAGGAAACTCGTACTGCAGATTGCTTTTCAGTAATGTATAACTCTCAACCCGTTTAGCCGTGACCACGGAGTTGGGCATTGTGTTTCAATGTGAACAGATGTTAATTGTGGATCGGTTCTGTCTGCAAAGTGACCTACCTGAGTAACAGGCTCTTTAACGTATTCTGGTCCACTTTCGAGGTCACAGTAATTCTTCTACGGGTTGTCTTAGATGCTCAGTTGGGTTCCCTTTTAAAGTGTTATAGACCAAAGACGGAACCAGTTCACAGGTTAAATAGAATTAAATTTTGCACAAAAGACAAGTTAGAATCCTACCGTCTTTGTGGAGTCCCTTGTCATTGACCACACATCTTGGAGAGATGAGTGACTAAACGATCACCATACTGTACTACCCAGTTCATCACAGGCAATTAACAGTCAGGAACATATTATCACTCAGACTTTTGACAATCAGTCTCACTGATGCAAGTAACAATTAAGAGAAGCCGAACAATATATAAATCTTGAGGTAACAGGGTTGTGTCATTGTTTTGATTCGCCTCTATAGCACGTAGTAACAAACCGATCTTCACATATATGCTCGAAAACAGGTTCGATTAAGTCGACATTTTTACAAATATCCGTTCATTTTACCTAACGCTTTCTTTGGCCTCTAGCCAATTCCAAAGCCAATGCATGGAAATATATTGAGGCTCAACGTGATCGTCTGGTGGCACGGAATGAGCTCGCAGAACTGCGCACGACAATTGAGGATCTACATAGCCAAATGGACGAGTTAAGAATTCAACGTCAAACGGCACAACGTGAGTGTGCGCTCGCCAACACTCAACTAGTGACTAGCGAACGGACTCATGCGGAACAGGTGGCCCGGTTGGAAGAACGCATTGAAGAGTTGAAACAGGACGTACGTTAATGATCATTTTTGATTCTTTCATTCACCAGTGATTATGACTATCCCTCATTTTTGCACTAGCGCAATATACT
The DNA here is from genome assembly GCA_014338405.1 of Paragonimus skrjabini miyazakii. Lineage (NCBI taxonomy): Eukaryota > Metazoa > Platyhelminthes > Trematoda > Plagiorchiida > Troglotrematidae > Paragonimus > Paragonimus skrjabini miyazakii. The sequence goes on from JTDE01022159.1 coordinate 15,114, forward strand.
TTGGTGTATATATTATCTTAGTATGGGTACAGACGGGATGCTAACCAGAATCATGAAATCAATAAAACCAAAGGATGAACAGGAAAATACGCATTTTTTTAAAAACTGCGAGGCAGCCTCACTTGGTCTATAGTTGGCATGGATTTTTTTCACACATAAATTAAGTCACGATCAGATCACCGTACTGTCATCCTGGCCTCACCCAGGAGACGCAAGCACGATGCATTTTGACAAACATTAGACAGAACAGGTTAGATCCATCCGAGCTACCTGATTCATTCTCAATACACAATTCCGGACCTTGACATTGTATACAAAATATTGCTGTCACTCCCGGAAAACAAGTGCAAGAAACAGACATCTAACAGACATCAACAACTCGGAAGCCTAAGCTTCACTGTTTTAATGCGGATTCACGCGTGATGCTTAGGGTTACACCTTATTTACCGAGAGACGAATGTCACATCAGCGTCAGGGATGTTGCAGATCGATAATGTTCCAGCCTGATTTTGGTAATATTTATAGAGATGCTGTCTCCAATACTGAAACCATCAGCGAACCAACGTATATCAAAAGGCTAACTGATATGTTCATTCCACCAACTGTCAGGATGAGTCTGGAAATAAAGTAGCTGAGGCTTCAAACAACGAAATAATCTGAAACATTGAGTTCCCTTAATCCATTTAGTCAAAACAGAGAGAAGACATATATCGCGAGATGTTAACATTTTGATTTACTCTCATCAGTCGCCAACGTAAAGCTAGCAATTTTTATACAAACTGCGTATAGCAACAACAATTGAACGAACCAACCACATAGTTCTGACCTTTCACGTCCTAATAGTTCAATCAATTCCACGGCAATGAGATCGATTGCGTCAGCGCCTTCTGCGCACACAAAACTGGCCGATGTTGGGCTTGGATTTCAAGATGCCACCCAAACAAGTGAACAAACTACAGACCCAGGTCCAATTTGAAAACTTGTATGAGCAAGTTAAAGATCTTACTCCCGCCTCACTGGACAATGCGGACTGGTTTCGTGCAAAGTTGGTTGATATCTCGCACGAGTTTCTATCGGCCCCCATACGCCAGCATTGTTATTTGTCCGCAGAACACTACAGAGC
>JTDE01022159.1:16336-44119 GCA_014338405.1 Paragonimus skrjabini miyazakii
GAAGGCTTTTCGGATATGCTACGCAGCGAAAAATCGAAGGCTTCTTCGGTTTGCGGGGGCGGTAGTATATAACAAATGTGAACCACCGTTCTACGTACAGAAGGACTTGCTCATCAGTAACAGAATGCCCTATTAGCTGATGTGGACTGATGTTGGTGTGGTTGTTGATTTTGTTGTTTGGCTTCACAATGCCCATTGAACTTTGCTATATAAACACACAGACTGCAGTATGTACCTGATGAGATGCAGCGAAATGTGCTCGAGAGATACATTGTGCAAAAAACTGTTTCTGACTTCTCTGTTCATATCCATTGTTCTTTACTACACTTCCAGTATTTCTTGCAACTCCCCTTTTGCCATACACATTATTTCATTATACTACACTTTATCATGGATGACATAAACAGACCCCAGAGATTCGATCTGACAAGTGTATCATAAGCTCCTCAGAAACGTCTGATTATGCTTAAAGGCTTTAGTTGTTATCGAGCCTATTTTTGTAGACCTATCTGAGCCACTGAAGATAGAACAATACGAACTATTTGTTATTCAGATTGTGCAAAGCTATACTCAACAGTAGTGCGGTTCTATTTTGATTACAACTATGGTAACTCACATTTGTCTTTTTTTATCACTGCTGAAGGTGTGATGGAATATCGCCTTTCGGGGTGCGAAAAGCAAATGCTTGATTAGCCAATTCACTTTCCAAAATGTGGTAATCCATGTTCTACCGACACTGGCGCTAACAAATGAACAAGTTCATGTTATGTCCAGTCGAAGTGCGCTCAGTCTGATGTCAACAGTGCTCAATAGAGGACACACAGTACCAAAACTGTTGATTTCAACTAGCGTGTAATGATTTCTTCGTAATTAAGTTTTTATAGACAGTTGGTTCCACTGACCAATGTCGATGTCGAGAACAGCTGTTTCGACCTTGTTTGGTCTTAGCGTTGTGATGGTTTCTGCAAAAACCTTTGACAACCCCCTCCGGGGTCATGGTGGATGCTTGGTAGATTGCAGGCCAACTACATACAACTGACTGACTTCAGTCTATAAAAAAGGTAAGCGTAACAGTTGAGTGATTGTGAGTTTTCGAAATGTATGTAGTAGCAGATCTGTTACAGTGTACACTAAGCATATTCGCGTGACCCTATTTCTATACTGCCCTAGGTAATGGCTTCACGTCGGAAAGGTGCGAAGGAAGCCGTGGAGGAAATCCGCCAAATCGAATCAGTCGAATCTGAAGAGTTATATCAATCCATTCGAGAATTAAGAAACGAGGTCGGTTGGTTAAAGGTAAGCCTATATTTTCAAACAATTTTATTTACAACGTCGCAACGTTCGATGTAATTAAACATAGTTTTGGTTAGTTCGTATAACATATCATCGCCACTGCCAGGACTTGAACCACGGACACGCTGTTTATGAGGCAACCGTGTTTACGACTGGCCTACTGGAAAGTCTATGGGAATGCGACAGCTGCGATTAATTTCGGGTGATGTTCAATCGATATGAAAATCAAAATCCCCTACTACTCATTAGTTCGTATAAACCAATCGCCAAAACTGAAATTACAAAAAGATTAAGCCGTTAAAATCGTCCCATCTGTCGGATTCTACCTGCTTCATGGTGCCACAATTTGTGCCTTTTATTTGTTTAGGTTAACAAGACTGTGCAGGCAAAACCGAAATCTCTTTACGACCCATGTTATTCATATATCTCCTGAAGGCCGGCGATCATTAGTTACAATTGCTATTTAAACCAACAACCATCTAATCAGTAAAAAAGTCTAGGCGTTTCACGGGCTTATATGAGTCAGCCGCTGTTATTGACAGATAACGGAATATAAGCAGATGTTTCCTTGCGTAAAGGCGTGAGTGTACGCCTTTGCTCGTTACATCTCGAATCGAATGTCAGGTGGGTCACAAGTCTACTGCCTAGGGAGTCACGCATACTCAACCGTTCACAACTTACCAGAGGCTATCACCACCATATATCGTCAATAAATTAGTCAAGTGATTAAACAGTGAGTTCTGTGATTGACAAAATATGCTTGCCAAGATGAACAATCGGTTGGTACTTTAAATACAGAGTCTAACAAATGAAACCTACAAAACATCAGTATTCGCTTGTGTGAATTTGCTTGATTCTAATCACCAAAACTTCACACTCTATATTGCCCACTGACAATCAACTGATGTCATCCGGTAGGAACGACCACCAGACTATCGATGAACCCGATTATTCATCGAAGACCACTTTAGTCTTAGTAATAGGAACTCTAATTTTATTTCTTAAATCTCATCCAATAAGGTTATGTAAACACACTGTTAAGCAACCTCACTACTTTCCTTATGGGCATAAAACTACAATTGTAATAACCTGTTTGGAACAAGTGCCTGAACAAAAGGGGAAGTGCTGTGTTCAATGTGCTTCCAGATATTTACTTAAGTAATTTGAACAGAACAGTTAGAAGACGAACATTAGTAGATGTTAGCATTTCGTATTGGCTCGTCAGCACCAAATAACCAATAACACGGGAAACTTCTAATTAAACGTCTATAGTACTTGGAGGCTATGAACAAAGGAACCAACAATAACACAAACGCCCAGTCGTGTGATCTGAATGAAATTCACTGCGACTTAGGACCAAGGCAACCTCAGGCTCACAAATAATTGTTTTTGTACACACAACACAGGTTTGAACCGGTTTATCCCGACGGCTTCAGCAAATTTTAGGAACCGTCGGCTATGGTGGCGCCCTATGATAGTGAAGGCTGAGGTCAAATTCACGTTGTGGCTAGTTGACAGGATGTGTCGTCCGATCGACGAAGCTAAGGGTTTACGATTTTCTGTGACTACAGTGTCCGGTTATAAGACTTGTTTTTGAACCCACTTAGGTATGTGTTCCTTCATTCTTGAGAACAATGATCTATCGATTCTGCCTACGTAACTTTCTACGCAGTTATGTGAGAATTGGTTAACACAGTGTGATTTGGCGCCAATAGGTTGATCTTTGATTTTAGACACAGGTAACCTGCGAGTCTGATTAAGGACCCTCAATTCGGTTGCGTTGTAGGTACGTTTCAACGAAGAGACAATTCGGTGAGTTGTTTGCATCGTCGAGATATCCCCTTTGAATGGTAGCTAAATATATATTAATTTCTTGAGGACCTCATCATTCTTACTGTTGTTGGGCCTCCATTCGCTGTGACGCTGGATACAGCTTCCTGGGTACCCATTACCCTCCAGAGTCGTCTAAAACATTTCTAACTCTTGCTCAACACAATCGAATGTGCAAATTCGGCATGTTGTGGTGGACAGTGTTCTCACTACAACCCCTTATATTTCACCGTGCTGAAATTAGTGGAATGCATATACTGACTAGACCATGTTGGTTTTCTGTAAATGCCACGCTTTATTGATCCGTCGACCCTTTGTGTGATGAGTATGTCCAAGTAAGGCAGATTGTCATCAGCCTCTGGTTCACCTGTCTGGTTTCACACATGACAATTATTTGTCAACCTGAGGTTGCCGTGGTCCCAAGTCGCAGTAAGTGTCATTCAGATCATACGATTGGACGTTTTTGTTATTGATGGTTTCTTTGTTCATATCGCCCAAGTACTGTAAATGTTAAATTGGAAGTTTCCCGTGTTATTAGGTATTTATTTATCTGTACTGGAAATCATAGTGGTGGGTGAACTACCGTCAACCCCAGCAGTAACAACTCACAATGTCTATGGTCAAATGCGATCATGTTATTTAGCAGACACCCACTGATAGGCCTATATAGTGTCAGTTGAGACGTAGAACCGAAATAACTGTAATTTTCGATGTTTTGTTTCCAGTACTTATCCACCACTTTGCAAGAAACTTGCAACATACTGAAGCAAGAACTGGAGGCAAAGAAAGAATCCGAAGAAGAATTAGCCTACACCCAAACCGAAATCCGCAGATTGACTCGTGAACTTGCCGAGTGTAAGCAGGCGTTGGCACGAAATCATAAAACCGTCCAACAAAATGGTGGCGCTCAAACCGACAATCCGACAGCCCGTCATGACAAGCAACAAGACCATAAACTACTCTGGCTTAAAGTCGAAAACCGACGGTTGTATCGAACAGTGGAATCACTACGGATGCAACTTTCACGTATCGATCCTTTGTACCAATCGAATTATCATTTTATCACTGGAGTTTGACCGATTAGTGTCGCGTGTTCGTCTGAAATTTTAAGTATGGAACAAGTGTGTGTATGTTGGTTCGTGTACATAAAAAGAGCCAGTGTCTGAATTTTTTGACCTTGAACTGGTAGAATTTAAATCATGAGACGTATGGTAGAAAAATAAGTGGGACACAGTGGTTGATAGTGAACATATATACATGTGCACGCAAGCAATTGATTGCTGTTGATAATGAGTAACAATTGAACAGATTGCTATAGAGTCTTCAAACCGATTTTGGTAAACAAACCATGTCGAAGATGTTCTCAGTAGTTAACACAACACGCTGTTCGTCTAATACAGTGCCTAAAACCTGATTGGGAACAAACTGTCCGGTAATCGGCCAGATACTCCCACTTGAAATAAGCCTATAGTCTCAACCGTCTATTGAAACTCGACAATCCACTGACTGAGGAACATTGTGAACAAAAATCAGTAAATAAGAGAAACGCGAAAACCACAGATAATACGGTATAATTAAGCAAAGGAAAATAAATGAACTGATATACGTTAAAAATTACAGACAGAATAACTGGGTAACGGTTACAGACTTAATACTACATGTGGATTGCATATTTCCGTCATGAGCCTAGGCAGCTGCGATAAATGCGGTTACCGATGCTGAGGCCCGTAAACAGGTGACTCGTGGTTAGAGTCCTTTCCACTGACACATCGTGAACTGTTCATGATTGTGAACAACAGTTGTGATCATGTGAACTGGAGGTGTTTCGACGTCAAACATGTACAGTTTGTTAAGTAATCTAATCTACTATAAGTTAGAAAAAATCCCAATGTGAAAAATCCTAACTTCAGATGCTATCCAATCACAGATAGGAACTGCAAGGTTTCCGTCGGAATTGATGTGCCGGAGCCACTTCAAGAGGTTCATAAAATTCACAGATGGACTTACTTTCTCATCCATCTCAGTGTGGTTAGTTAAATAGACTAAACAATTCAAAACCTAATAGAAGTTACACACCCGTACTTTGTATTACCTTTACGAGTCCCTTGAAAAGGGACACAACAGAGGCTAATCTCATCAAGGTTAGCGCAGTCACCTCCGTGCCAACGAGTCAGGCCAATCAAAGTTGCAGAGACCATTGTAATGAAAGGACATGAGATTTTCTTCACAATAATAAGTGAAGTCACACAGTACACTGATCACGTTCGTCATGGTTTATACCCGAGAAAAGATAGAGCGAACTCCACTATCAACAATGTGACTGACCAGGCTGCAAACAAAATAGCCAGCGTTGTAAAGGACCAGGGATGAAGGTTTCTGTATATCGCAGTACCGTTATAGATTTCTTAGCTAAAATTGGTTAGCTAGCACCAGTTGGCCACCAAACTACCACCACGACTCCAGATAGGATTGCGAGGACTTTGCAGGTGATTGGTCTCAATAATCATCAGTAAAGTCGTGGACAGGTACTCCGACCTTGCTGGATATCATCAAAGCTAAGCAGAGTAAGGAAATCGAACAGGTGATCTGTGAACAAGTTTTACGATAGCAACTCAGACACTTGTTCATTAGACCTAGGGGTCAAGTTCACGGGGGTTGTAGGAATGTTACTTTCCTTAATCGTCACACTTCGTATTGTGCTGACAGACCTTGCTGATGGTCACTAAGATCAACTGCTCATAGACAACCGCACTATATGAAAGAGAAAAGGTCTACCTGCGTCTTTCACCGTCCCGCTTCACTGATTTCATTCAGCTCACATAAAAACCTAATTAGGCAGCGGTAATAGGCATAAAAATGAACCCACCGTGTCGTCAGCTGCTTTGGCGAAACCAATTGAGACCATTATGAAACGAGAGTCTTAGCCGGGGATGAATGCGAACCCCAGTGTCTGATCTGATGGTAACTATATTCATTTCTGTATATCAAGCAAACATTTGTGGATCTCACGCTCTGTGTCCGTCGCCCGTAGCATCGGCAGTATTCAGCACGGTGAACGATTGGTTTACATACTCAATGTAAAGGCTAAACATTAAATCTATGCAAGCATTAACATGTGTACTTTGAAGTCCGGTGATCAGCAGGACACCATTCGACTTGTGGCTTCGCACCTACGCTCAACAGACCCCACCCTAAGAAGCCATTGGGTATGAGCGACACTGTCGGTGTGAGCATCACGCTGTCCTGTTAGACCGAAAATGTACACAAAAAAGATACGCGAACTATCGCACTAGGTCACCGTCCAGTCGTTCCATAACAATAATCTGCACAATGTACTATACCATTCACTAGATGAAATAGCGAAGCAACAACATTCGATGAATGTAAGGTATACAAACGCGTCATATTTTTCAGGCGTAAGCTTCAGCGAATTGTCGTAAAGCAATCGAGTTGTTTAAACTCAAGCCAAACACTATTCAACGAATAATTGAATGACAAGTAATTGTGATTTCACGATTAATCCTGGTCAGTGGGGTCTTAGGTCTGCTAAATTTAACAGCATCGTTGTTGAAACACTAACTCTCTGATCTTATAATCCAGTATAGTGGGCTAAACATTCCGCAACGCCCAATCTCAAAATAGTATCACTTAAACAGGGGGTAAAGTTTAGTGGACTCGTCTATTTCCTTTTGGTGGATGAGCGTACAACCGGAAGTAGATATGTATAATGTTAATTAGTAAAGGTACTTGACTCGATATAGATGCTGAGAAAATGAGATGAATGTGTTAGTCCTGACTAACCAGAGAGACGTCTCGACCTGGTGGTCTGCTTCCCGATCAGATTCGCTACGTAAATCATAAAAATAAACAAAGTTATTACCTGAAAATGAGCGCATCAGCCTTCCCATTTGGAAACCGATGAGGTCTGGAGAAATTGCTCGGCCAATGTGCATGTGCGACATTGCACGGCAACGATTACAGGCCTGATCTGGTTGAATTACGGCTACCGTCGATTAATTCCGGAAGGCAACATGATAGAACAGTCTCATGTTCATCTTGTCTAACTCACTCATCATTATTTCAGGAGCAGTGAATGACATAATCATGTGACCTCGTTTTGTCTTGCTTGATCGGACAAGCACCTACCTCTGACGACCGTCTGAGTAACGGATGTCGTTCCACCAGCGCCGAAACAAACGAGACGATAAAAGCGTCACAACAATAACATGGTACCACAACAAGGACGACAACACTCGAACAAATCGAGTTGGTTAGTAACTTTTTGAAGTGTCAGAATATCTCGTAACTGTTAAGATATTCAACAGGAAGCATAAGGAACAACATCCCAAATAAAAAAAACCGTGTTGGTGGGTTACGTTTATGATTTCCAAAAAGTGGCAGTGGCAGACTAAAAACAAAAACGGATGATGTTGTTGCTCCTGATATTTTTCTGTATGTCTATTTGAGGATTATACGTTCGTCCTATGAAATGACCGTGAGATCTGCGAAAATGTAATTTACCTTCTAATTAAACTTTGAATTTCCACACATCCATTAAAAGAAAAGTTATTAAACGATGTGCTTGTTTGTACATACAGAATGTGAATACCGTCGAGACAAGTATGAGTCTAGCTGCGGCGGCCGATGCGTTCACTCTGAAGCAAACGGCGGACCCTAGTTATTAAGCGGCATCCGATTATACATTTGTATAGTAATTGTATACTACTGTCTAATCAATAGTAGGCAAACGTCATCAGTGCAGAAAGAAGACATGTTGCGGTATATTACATTTCGTTTACTCTCGTCGGTCGCAAACGTAAAACATGCGAGTTAGATATGACAGACAAACACAGATAGACAGGGTATGGACGCGCATAGTCACACCACATATTATTCCATCACCTCCACGACAACCCTATGACGCTGAGTGCACAAAAATGGTTGAAGCAACCCACAGGGTTGCCGTGGTAGTTGTGACATAATGTGTGGTGTGACTGTACGCGTGTCCATACCCTGTCTATCTGTTTGTCTGTCATATCTAACTCGCATGTTTTACGTTTGCGACTAACGAGAGTGAACGAACTGTTAACATATCGCAACATATGTTTTCTGTGTACACTGATAAAACGTCAACAAGATGAAGCAAGCAAAATTTAAAAACCAAATTCAACGTGAAAAACGGTTTAAATAAACTGAATAAAATCGACCAACTTCAAAAATAAATGTGAACGCATGAACGACCAGCGGTAACAAATAAAATGAAACTGAACAATAAAGAACATACTGGAAACAAAGTTGAACAGATTGCACAACAACAAAACTAACAAGATAGTAGAGTAGTGCTTGAAATCAATATAGCTTCGAGGTTAAATTCAAGAGGCTACAGTAAAGTCATTTACAATGTATGTTTAAAAATCATTTCATCAGATCCTATCTTATCAGATCGCAAAACATTTTGTTCGAATCTGGAAAAAAAGTATGCAGTCTAGTATATTGGTAGGGGGAGTGCCCATTGTTTATGACACCTAAGAAGCGATGGACTAATTGAGGTAAAGGCCTATCACGAATTAACCCTCACAAGGAAGCAGAGATCGTACATATACGGTCTCTTGAAGACACACAACCCGACGTTTAAAATATTAATGACAAATCCTATCATAGTCTGGAAAAATAGCTAGTAAAAGTTCCTGGGTAGTTCAGGGTCCATTTGTGCACACACACTCCCAAGGACATATTTGAATTTGTCGAAGAAGTACGTGATGTGAACGTTGTTGACAGGACAATAGCACTCTTTAATGCCCAAACTTCGTTCACGGAATTACAATTGTCCTAAGCGATCAATATTATTCGTGAATGTGTGATGCAGATCTGAAACTATATTTAGCTTTGGTTCCATTAGGCAAGCACACTACCCTAAGCACCAGTTACGTAAAGTTTTTATTCAATGGACAGTTATTTTGCCAGGTAGATGACGAAGCCATGGATTGTCCGTCAAGGTTTATGCTAGCCGATATTGTACGGCCCCTCTCGAGAAACAGGCATAACATGTTTAGTTCGGTATATCAGTACGCAGATGGCATATTATTAGTGTGTGAATCGCGTGGCCAAAACCATGTGAAGACATAAACGGCCTGCATCACAACAGCAAGTTTACCATTGAAATCGAGGGGGGAATCGGAAATATTTTGTGGAAGTCAGACTCAAAAGAAAACGTGGACTGGTCAGATGGTGAAATTTAAAATCTTTGCGCCAATCGCACATAAAAGCGGAGGTTGGTGAAAACAGTATGTCACACAGTTCGCGAAATCTGTTAGAATGTACTCATTCGAACAGACTCTTATTCCATTCGTTTTAGCTACAAGCATACTAGACCACTCGACTCCCCACTAATTCCTGCAACGGTATCGCAAAAATCGATGTTGACACATTAAACCTGTAAAGGGGACGATGAAAACAAAAGTGACCTGAACCTACGTCGGCCAACCTCACTGTGCTACACTGAACAACCCGCATCCTCTCAATTCCGAGAAAGCAGCTGGTTTCCACATTAGCTGAGTCAGACATCATGAATGAAACAACCAGTACCTACATAACTTCAGAACAGCCTGTGAACAATCGTTTAGCTACCAAGTTTATAGCTAGTTCATCTGGTCTGAAGAAGTTCCGGTGTCAGAAGTGAAACATCACCATTAACCCAAATTACTGATTATTCACAATTTGTTCTGAAAGTATGAAAACCCAATCGGTCTAAAGTGTAGTTCAACAAATAATTCGTACTTACAGTTTGCAATCAGAGCACCCGTTGGTCGGTTCTCGGAGCACCTTACCAAATGGATTCTGGATGCCAAAAGCGGAACAGCGAAGAATGCAACAACAAAGCATGTACAGGAATTCGACCACTGAGTAGACATTACTAAAGCATGCAGTGTTATCTGCCAGATAATAAACAGATACGATTTGGAGTTTTCCGAAGCACCTGTAATACAACTTGGAAACCATCGATACGTGTTAAGAAACAAGTGAATCTATTGCTACCTTGGTAATACGTTACATAGATTGAGTGCTAGTCCCATTTTTATCGCTTTAGTCTCATTCTTCTTTCCTATCTTACACTCTCCGTTCACCGCCAAGCGACCAATGTACAATGATTGCTTGTATATCCCGCTTTCCAACGGTTACCGAGTTACTTGAAACATCCACCTGTGGAGATTCGAATGATCTCATTCAAAATTAACAGGTCACTGTTCGGTCAACTGGAACATCGAGAGAAACCCAACACCACAACTCCAGTGCGTTTGTTCGTACACGTTCCCTAAGTATTTTGTTAAATCTGTCAGGTATGAAATCAGGATAACTGTCTCTCTAACGTGGCGTATCCAATATGTGACGTGACCCGACATTCAAACATATTTCGAAGACTAAGGTGAGCTATAAAGACCGCTACGCCTATTCAGTCAACGTCCGGCACAAAATCTGACTACGACTGCCCAATACAACGCTGACTAGGACCGCCTGGCATGGTCAGCAGTTTCAACTCTGTCAGCAACGTCAGTGTCGGTGCCAACCATACACTACCTAATTCATTGTCTGCAATGGTTCTTGGCCACGAGCACTGTCACAACTACTCAGGTTTCGTTGCACAATTCTACGCGATGCATCACGTGGAATGACTATTCACTATTGCACAGCCAAACAATACGCAGTCCTACGGTGACGACTTTCGACTCCAAGACTTTTACAGCTTCATCCAGTAAACGAAATACAAGTCGCTCTGAAATCAACTCATCCCGTGCGGCATATCCCGTAAGCTCCACTGTCACTGTTGGTGGTACATAGCTGTCAAAATCATTTCTGCTGCTCTATCCGGATTTTAATGTCATAACATTTTGCTATCTAGTTTCTTATTCGCCTATATCCGGTACACTGCTACTTACATGTTATATAGGCATTTGTTTGGTGATATTTATCAACTGAGCATAAGTAATTTCTGCGTCAATACACCCTTAACCATATGATGCTCCATGTCCTATCACTTCTCCCTTCGCTCTCCACACCCGTTACTGTCTACTATCATTACTAAATCATGTAACCGATCCGCTTCTTGAACTGAATGATGATTGATCACTCTGAAAGTATGCGCTCACACGTTCATTAGTTTGTACTTCCATTTGCGTACATAATCGAGGACAGTGAACGAAATGATGCTAACGCATACACCATACGTAACAATCTTAGCGTGCTTACAAATCCACTCGGGGGAAGCATTGATTGGAAAAACCAAATTTGCTACCGTTGTGTTCGATAATGTTCTGTGGGTAACAACAGACGAGCACTTACTCCGAACAGTTGTATCACAGTGAATTAGAAGTGGACGCACGAGTGATGACCAGTAAACATTTTTCCCGTACGTATGGGGTAGAAGAAACGTTATTGCGAGGTATAACTGGACGCAGTTCCAAACCGGGCAGAATGATGGAGTGCGATTCGGAGGGGCGTCAGAGAGGTAGTTCTGCTGTTGAGACCGAGCAAGCGATGAGCAGGAAAACCAGTGATACATCACGGCGACAACCGTGCAGTACCGCGACAAGTGCGACTGCGAATGCACTGATAGCCTTAGACTATTAAACCATTCATCCTCATAAAAACAATCAACAAAAAGACGGATAGATTGCTTTCTCATTTAGGAATCCGGATCATCGAAGCCTCTTACTTCGTCATTCTTCGGCTTTTTTGTAAGTTATCCCGAAAATGTTCGGTATTTCAAGAAAAAGTACAATGCATCTGTCTTTCTGACTCCGTGTGATATCTACTTTGGTATTCGAACTCATTCCGTAGCTATTCGTCCACGTTATGTTTCTTTTTAGTTAATGTCCTTGATACCCGTTTTCCCTCTAGTCCAGATTTCAATGCCGAACAGCCTCTGTGTTTGGTGAAATGGGAATCTCATGAATGCCTTAACCCACCAGCTGGATAACTATACAAGGCTGGCAGAACTACGAAAGCCTATATTCACACGCTTTCAGGTCTCGCTTTTCACGTATTGCGTGAGGTGAGTGACAAGTGCGTAGAATCGCCAGTCACTTGTGGTGACATATGAGCGAGTATAATTTGGTTTCGGCTACTGAGGCAGGCTAGTCCGGACTCGAAACCGCCATTTAAGTTGGTGCAGAGAGAGAGACTCGACTTGTGATGGGACATCATCCTTGCCTGAAGTTCCAACACCCGATTATTTCATCGAGATGATTGGTCAACTGGTAAATGCAACGAAAAGCGGATATAGCCGCAACTGTTGGTCTGCACGGTTACAAGGACACATCTGTAGTTGTTTCAGAATCACCGGAGATGCAACCACTACGGTCCGATTAATGAACCCCCTTAGGTTAGCTCCTCTATTTAGATACCATAACCTACCTCTAGTTTAGCGGTTTCAATGTGACAAACTATGGTAAACTAACCGGGATAACCATCAGCGAAGACAGCAATACATCACCGGTTCTCGTGGATGTACAAAGTGCCATATAACCATGAAGAAAAAATGCAAACCCTAGCTAAGAAAAAATTAAGAGAGAGGGAACCTGCCAATTAAACAAACACACCTGCACTCAAAAACCAAAATGCCTGCACCTTGTAGACAAACACCCGATCTGTAAGTGAAAGTAAGCTGTTATCATTAAGACAGCTTCCTTACGGCCTCTACTATCCCGCAACACAAGGCGTATTTCACAAACAACTCGGCTAAACAATAAAATGCACGCCACCGAGTTAGACTAGCGGCCATCTCACAAAGTCTTTAACCACCGAACCTGTAGGCCACGGAGACCAAAGCCCGAGATACAAAGCATGCCTACAGTGGCCGATCTATTGGTAACTATTTCTTTATGCCAGGTCATCGACTTTACGACTTGCAACTTATACCAGTTCGCCGAAGTATGAGCGTACAGTATCATCATCATCATCATAGACAGCAATACAATAGTGGTTCACACTGATGCTTAACTGCTACACAATGACGAAGAATAAAGCAAACCCTGTATAGGAGAGAGGAAAGAAAAGAAGAGGACAGGGAGAGAAGACTAGTTTAGTATACGGGTTAGCCAATTAAGTCCGTGTAATCCTAAGGACTGAAAAAAAGAACTCGCTCAACAATCAATACGAAATACTTGCCTCCTAACATCTTCGTTGCTTTCACAACAGTATCATGTGATACGAGCGATCGAAGGTAGACATTGATGGTCAAGTATTTAAATATGATTCACGTCTTCTATCCTGAGTACCCAAGCCTCGGAGTTGTAATGTAACACCGTTCTCACGGTCGCCCTGTATACGCAATCCTTGAACTTTCAAAAGAAGTCCTCTGTCTTCAACGTTCCCATTAAGAGAATACTAAGCAAGCTTTAGAGACAGGAGATTCTAATTCATTTTCTATGCATCTGCCACTGTTGGTGGAACTTCCCAAGTAGACAACGTCGTCAAAAACCACCACAACCTCATTATTTAATACCAAACTTAAGTAGCGACAGCAGTTCAACATAAGTAGTTTGCACTTTTGGGGTTGCAAAGCGTATTCCAAATGCATGTATTTATGAAGGATGTGTTTTCGCTTTCATACACATTACACAAGTAAAAAAAGGTTCTTAGTAAGATATCTCCGATTAAAAAGAGGCAATCAAAATCTAAATAATGCTTGGTCTATGGGAATTCTGGGACATTCTAACCTTTAGGCTTCAAGAGGTATCCGCGAGTACTATGGCTCGAGGTGCTGTTGGTCTTGAAACCGGACGACAAAACGAATCAAGTGAAGTGACAATTAATGTAACAGTAGATAGAGAGAGGAATGAAAAGGCAATTCACAAGATCCAACAGCCTTGTGGATTCAGACTCACGGCTGGTCATAGCATACCGAAACGTTCGAGAATGCTTCCAGCCAACAACGTGTGGTTGCATTCTTCCCAAACTAATGAATAGCACCTCCCAACTCTGATCAACAGGGTTGGTAAGCTACTCAAAAACCGTGACCACTTCATCGCTTGATTACTTAACGGTTTAATCCAATTGTCAGCAGCTGAGAAGAACAACGCTTGGTGATGTGGGCACTCCGCTAACACACGGAGTACGAACCAATCCCATTTAGGCCAAATTTTTATGAACTCGGCGAACTACCGCAAAATTTTAAAGTTCCCGAATACGCACTCGCCGACTGTGGCTTTGTACAAGCAATCAGCCTACCACTGAGCCATCAATGGCTCACGAATACCACATAAGGAATGATAGTTGGTTGTACATCTCCTGCTTGTATGTTACGCCTACCTGTGGAGGCCACGAGCTAAAAGCGACCAAAGTACGCTGGATAACATCAAGAACAGACAGTGATAAGTACTTCATCCACAAAACCCTTATATCGCACCAGGCATGATATTTCATCTCGTCTTAACCAATTCTGATAGTTTGACGTGGTGACCAGGCTTGTGCACTGTAACGATCCGGAAGGCTATACTGACTGGGACTCAAGACCTTCCACGTGCAACTTTGTCAGACAGGCTAAAGAGCAGTCAGACGAAAAATAAGGTTATTTGTCGCACCACCGACGGTGTAGGAATGCTTAGATAGTAATGCATGATTCTGAGCATAATATTTACACAGTTGCGGCACTGTTGTCTTCCGTATCAGGAAGAAGGGGGTTAGAAAAGGTACCCTCAAACAAAGAGCACTCCGATCGCCCAACGGTTGACCATGACCGCTGGCGTGTTATCCAACACAGTCGAAAAACATTCGGTACCATTCGAAAACCTGGTGTAACCTGTAATACATTCACTGCGCACAGCAGTGCTCAGAATCAGGCATCAATGGCTTATTCACTGCGCCCTCGGGCTAGGCAAGTCCCTCACTGTCATGTGAATGAGTCATTGGCTTCGAGTAGAGTTCCCCAAGAAAACCTTGTGTCCTGTTGTGTCGCAGGTCAGACTTTCGAATCAGAGACTCAGGGTGGGATCTCTCATGTCAGCTCGGTTCCGCGGCAGAAAACGACCAGGGAGTATTGGAAGTTATCGTTTTCCTGACAGTAACATTGTTCGTCCATTACGACTTTCTCTTTCTGTATTGCTCCCCATGTCCTCTGTTCTCCCATGTGGTAATTGTTTTCTAAAGTCAAGGCAACTGGTAAACATTGGCACTTTCAATGTCCGCACTCTCCAAGTTGGTCTCCAAGCTGTCTTGATAAGTACTCTCTCAAATCTGGAGCTTGATGTGTGCTGTATGTCGAAAACACGAGCCTACGATTCTAGCACCATTATCCACTTCAGCTCACCTCTAGACAACTGTCTTCTCTCTCAAGACCTGTGGTTACGCCGAAGCTAAATCTCACGGTTAAGCTGTGGGAATTGCACTGGTTTCCGGAACAAAGCAATATTTGCTCGACTGGAGCTCAGTGAAGTTGCTTATGCGTTGTCAGACTCAATAAATCGGTTAAAGTCTGTCAAGACAAGTCAGAAAGGCGTTATTTTCATATCGGCGTACCCTCTAACAGACAGCCGTTCAGATGCTACCGTAGATGCGTTCTATGACGCCCTCGTTGACCTTTTGAGGCAGACTAGACATTCTGATGACATCATACTAGCGGGTGATTTTAATGCTCGGTTTGACCGTCTTTCTCTAAAAGAGAAACAGCTGAGGTGTCTGGTGTCCCAGCACAACGCATTGACTATGGCGACAGACTACTTCAGCTATGCTCTTCTCATGGTTACTATACTTCGAGCACCGCATTTCAATACAGGAGGAGGTACTGCGTTACATGGAGAACCTTCTAAGTATCTTAACCATGGACACAACCCGATCACATGGTGGCCGGTTACAAGTGGCGTCACTCTGTTAAAGTGTGGTGCATTTTTGGAGCAGCCACTTGGATTCCGACCAGGATGTTGCGAGTACTTGTTTTGTTTTGTCATTTGTCCAGAGGACATGCTCATAAATGCAAGATACCTAACTGACATTCGAGCTCGGCAGGAAGTACTGAACAAACTGCCCAGTTCGAGTCAAGTGAGCGAACCTAACGAACACGGCGAACAAATTGTAACATCTATCAGGATTTGCTATGGAAAGGTGTCACGAAGGAGCTGTTCAGCCGTAAAAAAAAAAACAGATTTCTGTCACGTTAATAAACCTCATGAAAAGGCGTTGCCCGATCCCGCCTGGCTATGAATGATGTCGAACAGCGAGAACTTAAATGCAAACTGATCAAAAGCCTGCTCGAAAACCGATAGCATCACTTGGCTGAACAGTCGAAAAAGATAGAACGAACCTTTCTATTTGTGGATAAAAGGCTTCTTCTCTGATCCGTGATTGCAATGGCCGTCGAGCCAGGGTAAGTCGGACCACACATGAAAAAAGAGAGATCACTTATCACCAGCCAATCACGCTAAATTGACAGGTGGGCTGGACATTTTGAGGAATAGTTCCGTTGGCTTCAACCAGACCATGTAGACGACGAGATCCGAGTGGTGTTATTATGTTCCGGAAGGCCCTCCGTAGGAAACCAAACGTGGCCCTGAAGTTTAAGATACTGAAACGTAGCAAGGATCCTAGACCAGATCTCCTATATCTTCCTCATTTGAGGGATGGTGGGGAGAAGTTGACAAAACTGACAAAACTCCTTCAAGCGGTTTGGGAGCATGAAGAGTTACCTCATGATTGGTGCCTACTAATAGTAATTCCAGTTTTCGAAAAGGGGGCCTAAAGTCAATATAACAACCACAGGAACATCAGTCCAGCGTTTATTGCGTCCAATTTCTTCACTGATTTCACAGTATGTCAGCTCACCAAGTCAGAGGGAGTCAGATACGTGAAGAACTGGCAATATACCGGTCCGGTCGTGGGTGCGTTCATCATATTTTTGCCCTGCGACGGATTTCGGGACACCAGCAATCTAACAAGCAGCCGACGGTCGCGGTCTTCTTAGACCTGAAGGCTGTTTCCGAATCGGCTGTTCTTAGTATCCTCTGGAACTGTCTTCTCTGCACGGGAATTTCAAGGAAACAGGTGAATCTGTTTAGATCCCTGTATGTCCACTCTGTAAGCAGGTCGAGAGTTTATGGACAACTGTCTCGAGTGTCCATCGCTTCTCGTGGAGTTCGTCAAGGGTGTCCGACCCCTCCTTTCCTGTTCACTTTTGCTGTGGACGACATTGTGAAAGGTGCGTTTGAGGAATCCAGTGAGCGCATTGTTGAGCTTTTTCCTGATACTAGATTGACCGACATGGGGTATAAGTATTACTTAGCCCGCTGCCGAAGACACAAACTATACTGAACAGGATGAATGACCGCGCTGGTTTGCATGGAGTGCAATTTGCACCTTCAGATTACGAAGTGTTGTGCCTCAAGACTGGGACATTTCCACTCCTACTTTATTTACTGTAGGCAGTCCGCTAGTGACTGTGAAAACCTTTACATACTTAGATAGTACTATCTCGTGAGCTTGTAATATTGCCGATGAGATATCAGTGAGGATAACACAGGCACCGGTTGCCCATACCAACCTGCGTTATCTATACGTCGAAAAGACGTTCGGTTGTCGCTGAAAGAAACAGTATAGGCTAATGTGTGTTCTGTTTTGCTTCTATGAGTCGGAAACGTGGCCCATTCGCAACGAACATGTCAACAGACTTGTGTTTCATAATCCGTCTCCGTCAGTTAGCTAACACCAAGTGGACTAATCATATGAGTAATATGACCGTTCGCTAGCGCGTATTTTGGATATGCCCGGGATAGGCGATCAATCGGTCAACTAATTACGTTGTACAGCCTGAGATGGTTGGGTCACATACTCTGAATATCAACTGGGCGTTTATCGTGCCGACTATTACATACTGAAAGCACCAACAGTTGGGTAGAACCTTGTGGTGGTCGACCATCAACGTGGTCACGAAATATGAAGACTGACTGTTGCATGGAGCAAAGTGGGTAGGTGTCGCTTGCCTGGTTGTGACCATCATGATCACCAAATCGCCCGTTGGAAACGCTATCCGAGATGGCGATGTGCCCCAGTTAATGTCGTACCTCCATCCGTACCATTTTATAGTTTTTCTGCCTAGTCTTCTTTTTTCATTATTATTTGACAGCATTACTAGTAAGTTAAATAGAATAGATTTTCAGTGGTTCATCGCCTGCAGTTCGAATGCGAAAACTGTAGTGCCGAAGCCATTGGATTCTAACTAGATGACGTATTACTATGTACTAAAAAGCGGTTTGTACAGACGCTGTCTGCTGTGATCTCAAATCAGTCGGCTCAATGACTGGCCGAACTGCGTTTTCAGTTACTTGGGCGTAGGTAAGCGAAGCGCACCTGAACTAGGTCATGAAAGTTATCATGAGTGTTTCCAGTGTGGTACGGCCGAGTCAATCAAGAGCGTTGAATTGCCGCGCCTGGTTGATTTAAATCATTTCATCAATGCGAGTAATGCGCTTAGTACAACCTGTAGAGCAAACGTTCAACAAACAGAGTAAGGTGCTGAATTCCAACCACAGTTGAAGTCACCGTACTTTACCCGTGCAACCTAACAATGTGCCGGAGATTGCTGCATTCGGACGCTGGAAATATTTCAATCCAACTTTCCTTATTCAATCGAATTGACAGTTATGGCTTACGTGACTGCGTGGTTGCTACATTACATCAGCTTATCTGGAAATCCATGATTATCCCCATTAATCAGAAAAACATTAAAATCATTATTCTAAAAAGTAATATGTACAACAACAACGAGACTGAGCAGCACTTCGTAGGTTCTGATATGAAGATCATTCAGTTTAGCATGCGAGTCGTGTCCACTTAATCCATCAAACAACACAAGTGAAACACTTCACACAACACGTGGCAGATAACCTCGACAGTTAGGTGCGCAGCACCTACACTGTACGGTGGACAAGTCAATGTGTGCGTCCGGTACACAATCTGCGTAGTTGTAAGTCAGTTCCGCGTCTCGAGGAATTGGTCGATGGGCAAACATGGCCGCATAAGGAATGACACTGTCCACATGAACAAGAGCGATCGTCAAATTAGGGTCGCACGAATGGTTCACCAAACGACCATCAGATTTAGAACCGTTCGGTCCAGGTGCATCGCCATCAATACACAGCTGAGAGACAAGTGAGTTACCAGCAAACCCTTTGAGAATGAGAACATAGTTATGTCCATACTTCAACTTTTGTTCTTGTTCTCGGCGGCAAGCTTCTTTATAGGGAACAACTTCACCTAGATAAACACACACAAGTTCACCAGCATCAATATGACGAGCAGCAATGAGACAACGACCAACGCCCGGGCGCTCAGCCACTCGATAAGGCATGAAGTTGGAATGCGTGACACCGTGACTGCTGGATAAGTATCGTTGCACGATACGATTGGTGCATGTTAGTGCACAGGAACAGGCTGAGTTGCACTCGAATATGGGTCTGTGGAATTCACGCAAAAGACCCTCATCTGTATATGACACACCAGAACGACGTAAACACGAACAGCTACTCTCCGAAATGGGCGTGGCTTGGTCAAATGGACAACATACAGCTTTACAATGACAGCCAGCGATTTGATCTGATATGAGATCCAATGGAACGTCTTCGTGATATGTAAGCTCCATGTATCAATGACGAATCCATGCCGAGATGGAACTTCACCTACAATAAAAATGTATCAACTTTATTCATAAAGAAAGATGACCGGAAACTAGCCCAAGTTAATAGTCTATAATAGTGCTCACACAACAGGTGACCTAAACAAACAGATGTCAAAGGGCAGCTTTGAATACAATTAAAACAAATTAAATTGGACGAACGTACCATACAAGCACACAGACTTGGTCCATATGATATATATATATATATATATATATATATATATATATAATTTATGTATATATGGATAACATGTAAAGATCATATAAAGTGGCAAACGAAGCCCAATACAGGAGGAACAAGAGGTAATTTGCAAGGCCAAGAAGGAAGAAATGTAGAGTGATACATTCTTTTTGAGTTATGAGCATGATACAGACGGCACAAACAAAACTACATTAGGATGCGAGTTACCCCGCGGAACAGTGAATCCTCGAACCGTTCGTTTTGAAAGTGGCTAGTACACGTGGGATCTCAGAAACCTCATTAGGGGAGCTGTGACCGCAACGCTGAGCAGCAAACAAGAAGCGTTGGCAATAAACATTATTAGAGAACCGTCCCTGATTGTCCGAAGCACTATCCGTCGGCTTCAAATCAGACACGTTGATAGTCTTCGTACCAAAGGTGCTCTCTAGAGAACTGCCCGTTGCGTTCGCAGTAGTCGCATAAGCTCTGGCTGTACCCAATGCCTCCTCCATTGACCTAGGCTTTTTTCGAATGAACTTTCTCTGGCTTTCATATTCCCGATTCCACTGTTGAACTACTGCAGAATGAAAGATTCCCCCTCCAGCAGGGTGTTTGCTGGACACGCACTGAAATCCAGCACCCGCAACCCGTTGGCAAAACGATCTACTGACTGTTCTATATGCCGCTTTTTATTCCAAAAGGAGTTTTTGCCGGTGCCAAATTTTCCCTTACTGGAAAAAAAATACAAACAGCTTCTCCCAAATTTCCTCCACCGACGATCATCGGTGAAGAACTCACGTCGCGATCGAGGAAGATGCACTACATTCACGTCGCCTGCTTTCCACCACCATCACCATCCGCCACCATCGAGGACATCTTATATTGGCACAAGCCCGTCTACAAAATCCGTCCAACGTACATCCGCTCCAGTTGCATGTAGATTAGCTAAGTGCATCATAACTTCAACTCATTATTAAGGAGCCCGAGCAACTACCTGCTATTTCTAATTGTGAACACTGATTTAGACGGAGGTTTGAAGAGCAAGAATATTGATTACTCGTAATTATGATATGCACAATTTATTAGTGCTACTTGCAATGCCCTTGTCAGAATTTGTGAGGAGACTCACGGGATAAGACTGGATATCAGTGCACTCAGATATCTCCTCTGTCAGGAGATTCCCCAGATTACCTTATCAGGATTTCCATGGATACCGTCGAACACCTCCAGCTGCTCAATGCGAAGCTGGAGAACATTACGTTATCGAATTACCTGGCAAGTTATCATTTCGTTCGTAACATACATACAAACAAACTACCTAAAACTTATCGGGGGGATTCTCTTGAGACTTGCATTCGCAATATCCTAGGAATGCTCATGACGGATGAGTTGGCCAACAGTATTAATTGGAGGGGTGTGAATAACAAATACTCTTTGGCAACAACATCCCCAGCGAGTATTATCACGGGTAAATAAGTCAGTAATACATATATCATTTCCTTCAAGATGCCGTTATGCGTCATCAGTATCCAGGTTTGAAGCACACTTTGTCAAGGAGAAAGTGCAGCGCTGGATAAAGGAGGCATGTGAAATGCGTGGAAGACAATGCATAAAATCAAATACTCCCAATGTCAGCACTCCTGAGAAGGATCTGTGAATCTTTGTTGCCTATTTTTTAAACACGCCAACACATCCGACTGTATACCACATTCTTTCCTCGTAAGGCAGTACCATTCCATGACTGTATGCTCGCCAGGGACACTCAGAGGTCACTGGGGAATTGTCATAGGAAGGTTGTGATAGTTGAGACACAGGGGGTTTATTCACCACCTTTCATAAGCGCTGAACGTTCGACTAAACGTAAATAGGTAATGCATATAATTGAACCTGATTACAACATTATATGGAAGCCCGGACTGGTTTTTCCGCCGTGTCCTATGAGGAACCTGTGAGTGCGCAGGTGGGACTGTCATAGGATGGTCAGGGGACACTCGGGATACGGTCGCACTGGCTGGAGAAGCGACCGAAACGGTTGTTGCTAGCAGTATCTCATAGACCCGATCGCTAAGGCAGCTGAAAGTTACTGCCGTTCGGTGTTCCAATGGAACCGTTGATAGGTGAAACGAGACTTGGCCATTCCACAGCAGCAAATTCGAATGCTCTACAAAAGTTGGAGGAGGACGAAGATTTCACGAAAATTTGGAATGCAATGTGCACTGGGTAGGGGCATTTTCTCATGATCGTTCGTGTTTGTTGTTGGTACGAAACATTGACAAATCTCACCTGTCACAAAGTGGTGTGGGGCTGTACAAATTCCACCCATGAATGCAAAAACTACATCCCGAGCCTTATTTGATAATTGGTTCCCGCGTTGTAGTGCCCCTAAACAACTTCACTCTCATCGGGGACCAACTTTTTAGGTTTGATCTTGGCGTAAGTTTGTCAACTACTCAATCATAGAGAAACAAGTACAATCGTCTACCATTCACAAGGAATCGGCTAACAAAACAATCGCTAGATCATTGGATTGTTTCAATGCATACGACACACTCCAACGATTGCAAGCTAATCAGCGATTGATACACAGGTTCGAGGTAGAGGCAGAAAGTACCCAGATCCAGTGAGTCTTTCTTGTTTAGTGTTAGGCGGACTTTCGTTGATCTGAACGACAGATATCGAAAACAGAGTGTAGCACCACTCCTGGGGATTACAGTAAATACTTAGAACAAAGTAAGATTAATCGCATAAAGATGTTTTAAGCAAGTGAGAATGAAGCAATGTTTTAAAGCGATCTCTATAAGCGCTGCTAACGACATCAGAAGGAAGGCTGTTATAGTGGTTAATAATCCTAAGGGAAGAGTTGCTGCCTACGGAAGGTCCGAGGATGAAGCTTGAAAATCTTCCCGTTATGTCCTCGCCTGTGGTAACTATTCATTAAGATAAATAACTGTTGAACGAGACCTACGCTGAAGAAGTGTGTGGGAATTAAATCACTGCGGAGCCGTCAAAATTCAAGTGGATGCAAATCAAGAACTTTAAGTCGAGACTTGTACGCGACATTTCTTAGGTTCGTGACCAGATTAGTAGTCACGCGCTGGACATGCTCAACAGCAAATGTCTTTCTTCAGGCCAGTTTACACAACTTGATTAGCATACTCGAGGAGCGGTCTTATATAAACCCCATAAAGCGTTTGAAACGTCCTCTCGTCTATGCAAGGAAAAGTGCGCCTAATCATATTAAGAGCGGGGAATCCTTTCTTCGACGCCCTCTCGTGGTGATACGCGAAGGATAAGTTAGGCAAAAACCAGATGCACAGATTTTTCTTCCTAACGCTTTTCACGATATCTACTGTACTGAGCGCACTATGAATCACGAAGGCGTTGCCAGAATCTCCACCGAGTGACAAGTGCGCGCACTTACTGTCACTTAGGTGAAGGCTCCAATCATCCGACCAGCGCTTAATCGCGTCAAGATCAAACTGTAGGGTACTGGGATCAATGGCATTCCAGATTCTTAGGTGATCGGCATATAGAAGGGCACTGCTGGAAATGTTGTCTGGAAGGTCGTTGATGTAAACAAGACATAGCGGAAGACCTAGCACTGACCCTTGAAGAACTCCCTCAGAAATGAAAGAGAAAAACAAAAGATCTAACCCGGTTTTAACTCTATAAGTTCCATTATCGATAAAAAAAAAGCGGTCCAAAGAAAAACCTCTCCTTGAGTAGCATAAGCTTACAGTTTGTTCCAGGAGCCATGTAAGACACAGTCAAAAGCCTTGGCAAAATCAAAGAAGATAAGATCTGAGATGAGGCTCTTGTTTCTGACCTTCGTCAGACAGTCCAGGAAAACAACCATATTTGTTATGCATGACCGTTTAGGAGAGAAGCCATGTTGGATAAAAGAAAGAAGAAGTGGTTGAGGATGGCACGTTTTAATAAGCACCCCATGATTCTGCACGGGATGCTGATTGGCCAATAGCTAGCCGGAGAGTGCTGGCCGCTTGCTTTAGAGACGGGTTTGACTGTTGGTCCTTTCCATGCACTAAGGAGAATGCCAGTCCGGAGTGTCTCTTTAAACAGCTTATAAAGGGGTTCTACCAGACTTGCAGCTGTTTCTTTGATAATTCTGGGACGGATCTTGTCAGGACCCACTGCACTGTATGAATTAACTTTGAACAAATGGTCTTCAACATCTAACAGAGAAAATTCAGTGGTAACGAGTGGTTGCCGAAAGTTTTGCAGTGGTAGGATAGGGTGCCGGTTCGATAGTGCGACGCTGTAGACTGCCGAATATTACTCCCTGAATAACTCAGCCACAACTAGGGAGTCAGATGAAGTCTCTTTGTTGGGCAGTCGCAAAGAAAGAGCCAAAGGTGTATTTCTTCTTAGTCGTCGCAGTTTTCGTTCCCGCGGGCTCCGAATAGGATCTTTACCTGTACGAGTTTGGCGTGTTCACGGATGACCCGCCCTTAGGTCCGCCCAGTTCTCCGTAAGCTTATGCTTCACGAATGAATGGGAACCGTCATCGTGGAGACGATGTATTCGGTGTAGAAGGGGTGGCCGACAGGAGAAAGTGTACCGTTTGTGCGGTATAAATAAGTTGTCCGTTTTCTGATATGCGTTTTGAAACGCGCAATAGATCTGGTCCACGGAGTAATAATCAAGAAGAAGTGAACTCAGGTAGCTTCTCCGTCTGTTAAAATTAGCCTGATTAAAATTTCGAACTGTGGGCTTTTTTGCTGGCTGTTATGACCAGTAGCGGATAAAATCAAAGGTGAGTAGAGGGTGGTCACTATGTTTCCTATCTACCAGGTGGCTACCATTAGTGATGACTAGGTCAAATAATGAAGGAATCGGACCAGAACGATGCCGCGTCTGGGCGATGACATGCTGTGTCCACGCTTTCCGTCGTGTCAGCGTCGATAAGAAAGTCGAGAATCCATCCTGGAGATAAACTGGTGCCCAGTCTATCTTGGATACATTGGAGTCGCCTATAATAAGAAGATAAACATAGCGTTGTAATCCTAAGAAGTTGTCTAGGTTTACGAGAATGTCGTCGTCGGATGATGAACGATAGATAACCCCACTAGGAGTGAGTCTTGCCAATGCAATGCTACTCGAAACCATAGAGCCTCACATTTGGCGGAGGACTGAAATTCACCGACAACCGTGGGTGCCAGTAGATACTGCTGAAGGAAAATCGCAGTGTTCCCTGTTCTCCCGCAGGCTGGGTCAGTTCAATAAACTGGGTACCCAGAGACACTTAGTTCACTATCACTGATATCAACTGTAAGCCAGGTCTCCGTAATACCAAACATATGGGGTTGAATGTCATGAACGGCTTGATTTCTGGTTTATCCAACAGACCCAGACAGCTCGTATACGTGCACTCAAAAGCTACTCGTTCGATTTTGCGAAGAGAAAACAGAGCTTGATAAATCAAGTCTAGAATTGAGGTCGGCTGTGGAGTTGGACTCGGTCTGTTCTGCCCAGTTGTTCTGACAGCCTTCCTTTGAGGCTGCGGGTGAGACAACACCGCTTGCGCATACGTCAACGACCCTACAGAATGCTTGACTAGCAATATTGATGTTGTAACTTGCGGCCTTTGTGCCATTG
The DNA here is from genome assembly GCA_014338405.1 of Paragonimus skrjabini miyazakii. Taxonomy (NCBI): domain Eukaryota; kingdom Metazoa; phylum Platyhelminthes; class Trematoda; order Plagiorchiida; family Troglotrematidae; genus Paragonimus; species Paragonimus skrjabini miyazakii. Next base: position 41,917 of record JTDE01022159.1, read on the forward strand.
TTAAATTCCGCTTTTTAGGAAAGTTTGGTAGTCTTCACCCAGGGAAAGCTTGGTTTTTTCGTCTGCTGGGGGCGGTGTTTGAAAGAGAGCAATGTGCTCGGTATCATAGGGCCATTGATAGAAACCCGGTGGAGCGAGCCGAAGAAATGCCTTTTGAACCACAACAGGCGACCCCAACAAGCTCTTTTCGTCCTGAATTCTTTGGGGAAAGAATTTTCTGTGGAACCGTCTGGTGGGTTTTAGGGTAGGTAACTTGAGAGACGGTTGTTGAATTAGTTTAGTGCCCTCAACATCTGTGCCTGTGCTTGGGGCGTCGACCATTGGAGTGACGACTACATTAACGACGTCTCCACTCTCCACTACAGACACAAAAGCCTAGGTGAACACCTCAGGAACAGCAACCACGACCTTGGTCTCCAGTTGTAGCTTTTGGTCTGCCATGATCTGTGATTTGGTTTTAGCCTGCTGCTTGAATCTCACTTTGCCTTGTCGACAGCGATCGAAAAACACTCCTTTTATGTTGGCGTTGGCGGACTTCAAAGCCACTGTTTTTCCCACCACTGTCTCGGGACTGAGGATGGCTGGTAAGGTTACCAAAAGACCAAGTGACTTTTTGGTTGTCTTGGCGCGAAGCTTGCTCGCGATTACGAGGCTTGTGACGTCCGGGGAGATGCTAAGGCCGATTTGACCAGCTCGGTTGGAGATATTGTGAGGAAGGCGGCCCCGTAAAGTAACTCTTTTTTCTCTGAGAATCTTCTCTCTCATTTTTGTCGCATCCTCCTCTATGTGTGCAGTTGACACGACAACTACCCTCTTGATGATTCCAACACCAGGGAGGGAAAACGCTATGTGCTCATTTAAGGACCGTACTTCCAACTTCACTCAGACAGTCTGTTGGTACTCGTCCATCCTACTCCCCATGGAAGAAATAAAAGGAGAAACAAGGCTGAGAAGAGCCCCGCATTTGCAGTCGCAGGTTTCCTGCGTCCCTCCACTTTTTGTGGTACACGCGTGACCGATCAAAAGTAAAGCGGCACCTTGGCTGTCGTCAAACTTGCAGTTCACGCAAACAGAATCGAAGTGAAGAAGGTAGCCGCATGTACTGGTCTTCGTTGAGGACAGGGGATTTGAAGTGATACTACTTCTGGCACTGACAGCACTGTATACCGTTTTGTACATGCATTTTGCACCCGAAGCTGTTACAAGTGTTCACTACCTTGGTCAGTGTTTGCTGAGTCCAAGCATTGCGAAATCAAATGTGAGTGAATGTCGAGAGGAACAAGCAATATACAATATAAAATAGTCAGTATTCAGTCATTCAAAAAACAGACACGACTAGGCGAGAACCAGGATGCCAGCTATGGTTACATGGTTGGAGCATATGGGCGGAATAAAATATGTAAGGCACATAAGACCAGATACAGTGTAACGGGTACTAATTGAGTGTTTCCTAATGTTTCCATTATACTGCCAGAACTATGTACTATACTCCGATACACTCAACTAGGATTCACTCTTGTGAGCTTGTCTTTTTAGGAAAATGCGAAGTGCTCTCTTACTGTGTTTCCAAATAGTAGCTAACAGAATTTTGCAGACAACGAGTAAAGCAGTCATTCACTTTTAATCGTCCCAAGCAATACGCACGATCTTTGGGGAAACGCCCTGGACGTTCACCCGATTATCGACCACGTAACTTGAGCCTACGTTGAAAAACAGACAACATGGAACCCAAATAACGCAATACGCAATGCGGTGGTACGTTATTCGATTATGAATACCAACAACCAGCATAGGACACCAATAAACCAGAAATATGAGTAGGTAAAGACAGCAAGAAAATGTGAACCAAACCTCCAGTCAATGTACCAATGGGTTGTAAACGGAAGTAGGAGGCTGGAGCTTTTGAGAATTCTGCATCTCAATGCGTCGAGTCTCAAGGACCTCAACAACAGGCTGAAATGGGGGAAAGAGGTGCAGTATCTGAACTAATGCAATCGATGTTGGTAAAGATGAGCCCTGAAAATTGCTACAGAGCTGGCAGAAACATGGTCTGGTAGAGCATTCCAAACCTTGCAAACGAGCAATGAGAAAAAGCTGTCTGCATTCAAGTCTGCTATGTTTGACCTCTAGATTTAGAGATGGCCCCTCAGTGTCACGTTACCCCCCTTGTTGAGCATCAGATGGCAGGGATGATCCGGGGATT
>JTDE01022160.1:0-19579 GCA_014338405.1 Paragonimus skrjabini miyazakii
TTGGTTTAAACGTTGGCTGTACACGTGAAGTTGATGAAGGTGAAAAGTGTGTATAACAATCAGAATTTTGAAATAGAAAATAGTGTGGAAAACGTTACACACTCAAAGATCACTCAGGGGACGGATGTTCCAGTGTGCTAATAGGGTAACTGGAGAAGGTGTTAACTTGTGTGATCTTTCCTGCTGTCCTCCCAAGGAACTTGAAAAACAATTTGATTTTCTCGCATATCTACAAGTGGACAGATGACTTCAACCTGCTTTACTACCTCCTGAACTTAAGCATGTCTTATTCTGACTTTAACGGCAGATATCCCTTCTGATGCTGTGTCTCTCTTGAACCAATTTATGTGGGTGTTCACGGTATAGCTAAACTCATGTTTGACTTCAACCCTGTTATAAAATTGATAGGCTCATTCGATCCTCATACCAAATCCGTCGACTGGATTACGTTATTCACTCTACCTAGGCCTCCGAAGTGAAATACGTTTTTTGGTCTGTGGTCCTGTCGTAACAACCGAAACTTCCATTGAACACTTCAAGTTTTGCGCCAGCATCCCAACTTCATAAAATTGAAGCACCTTCATGTGCATGACGAAGGCGGCGTACTCACATCACAGACGGGAGATGAGTTCAAAATCTTAAACCTTAACACCGAAAACATAGTCTGTATCTTGTTACGCAACTGCACAGTGTTTTCACCAGCACAGGGTATAAAACGAAAATCTGTCACGTAATCGAAAAACAACGAACGAAAAGCACGGTGTTGAAGTAGTCAATGAGACACATTAGCTCTAGCAGACGGTCTAGTATCTCAGTAGTAACCTTACAGGACAATCTTAATGTTGCAGATTCGGTTGCACTCTGTAAAAAATTTATTTCACACATTGCAGCTTCATTTAACACTGAAGAAAACCAGTCCCTAACCCCTCTTGTACAAGCAAATGCTTCCCGAAACCATGTTCTCACCGAAACTGCGGACGTGTGCTCACAGTAAATCGTTATCAGACTTTCCCATTGCCCTGGTCATGATGGTATCCATCCCGTTACTGTCAACCAAGGAGAGGAGGGTATTCCTCTTCATGTTTTTAGCCTTTACGCATTACCCTTAATGCCCAGTTCCCTCACATTTCAATGGAAGGCCTCAACAATTAAGTCCCTCAGAAAAAGTGGCCCATGATGAAGTGTTAACAGCTACCGTCCCGTTAACCAAACTTCAATTTGTTCTACAGCGCACGAAGTGATAATAGTTTCGCATGGTTGTATTCTTATTATCATGAACTCTTATAAACTTCAACCAACACAGGTTTATGGTAGACGCCCTTGCTTTACGTGCCAGTTAAAATTCTCTAACCACATTGCAATTTCTGTCGATGCTGGTGATGCACTCCTCATCATGTTGTTGGATATACAAAGGACTAATTGTTGTTCCCCATAGGCGCCATTTGAACGGAACAAAGTCCACTGGTATAAGTAACCCCCTGCCAGAATGGTTTGCTTCTTACGTCGGAAGTCAAAAGATAATGACAGTAGGAGAGTTCTGCTCATTTTTGTGATCAGTCACCATTTAGATGATCCAATTTAGTTTCCGTGGGCTGTTACTTTTACGTACGCTCATTAATGACGTGTGTGAGGTTTGTAATAGAATGGTGAGAAATCAAAAATTGCGATATGAATTGACTTTGCACAGTCTCATCGGCCCTGAACATGGGGCCAGCATGCTCCCTGGGGATATTACATGATTTCCACGTTTTGCTACCGTTGTATATAAAAGGCCACTGCAGGACGTCAAGAATATGCTCCCAGAGTGCATTGGAAGGTGAGTGCGCCGTGCGAACAATTTCCCGGAACGTTTCATTTGAAAACGGAGCAAGCTTGCTACTGCGGATAATATAACTGTAAAAGTACCTAATAAAGCTGTCTACATCAAACTCCATTTCATAAGTGATAGTTTGGTGAACAGTTTTGGAAAGAGAACTGGTGCCGCGTTGAAAAATGTGTATAATGCAGCAAAGCTTTCCCTCTATCACAAACGTCTAGGCTACCACTACTCCCGGTCAAAACTCAAAGCCAAATGTTTTCAGCCAGTCATTATATTTATCATTTTTCCTGTCACTGCGGAAAGATAGATCGGTGCAACAACAAGAATGCTTGAAAATGCCGCCGAGGAGCACATCCCAAAATGTTTGATAGTTGCATTAACTCACTCGCTATTGAGTGAAACTCGGCAATGACAAAACGTCGCTCAATCCGTTGCAAGGCACTAATCGACCGAAGGTTACGACGTAAATATCGTATCTTACTCAAAGGTATTGATGAAGGATCGCAGTTCAGAAATTCTCAAGTACATTGAAACGCTGCGGATCTGTTATTGGTAGCCGGTTCTATGCACATAAAAACAGTTGACGGTCAGTCTTTTTGCCGTGAGTTCAGCCTTGAAATTTACCTTTAACCGTTCCATTGAATTCTTGCCGCTGTGTTTTCATGCTAGTCACACGTTTACGGCTGACGAGAGTACGCAGTATGAATTGGTAATGTAATTTATGCTTTCTGGCTGTTCTCTTCAAATGGCTCAAACTGTCTAAGTGACTCATGTGCATGAGGTTGTCGACTATATGAGACTGCTCAAAATTGCCGATGTTATTTAAGTCGTCTATACTCTGCTCTCTGGAAATCGGAATCCCCACTTGGCAAATATCCATCAATACTCCGTCATTTCTATCTTGGAGTCAAACTTGTTTGGGGAAAATTTTAGCCGACAAATTCAGTACTGTTGTGCACGGTTGTGTAAAGCGAGTTGCCCGAATTTATTGAGAATTCCTCCAGAATCTTTCCGAAGGTCCAATCTAGTTCTGTTGTGTGTAACTTCCCCTCAATTTCGCCAGCACAAACTCGCAAATTTTGTTTCAATGGTCTCGAGGTTGAACGAACGTCATTTCCGTTCACATCTGCAAGAAATCCTTTAGCAGAAACAACATCGGGGGAAAATGATTGACAAAACGTTGTTTATCTTATCTCAAACAGGTGTTGTAAATGATATCATAAACTTATCTAATTTGCACGCATTCGTGACTCTGATGCATCTAGAAAATGGATGTGAAACCGGATTATGAAACCGATGTATTTATGCCCCGTCTAGTTGACAAACGCTCTAAACAACGTCTGTGACTGCACTAAACACTGACACTAGTAACCGCTTCATCCAGCTGATGTAAACTATGAACAAGACTGATAAGAAACACGGGAGAAGACATGTCACACTTAGATTTGGACCGTTCAAGATACATTTTGCCTATGTCCTGTAATTCTGTTGAAAGACATCTTGATGAGACTGTTTTCCAGTTTCAGGATAGACGATCGGCATTCGTAACACATAATAGTGACTTGCTTAGAAGTACACCTTCAAGTGATAGACCTTTATGGAATTATTGGTATTGTAGCGAACACTGAAAAATATACGAGTGAAGTACAGCTTGGGAAAGCAGACCAGCGCTCATTAAGATCATGAGTATCCTTGATACGAAGAGTGAACAGTTGTACCTGAAATTATACGAGTGAGAATCAATATTATCGCCGGAAAGATGATGAACCTAAAAGTAAGTCATTAGCTGACAGATAAGTGGGCATTCGGTTGCGTACAAATGACTGTCTAAATTTAACCATGGTCAACAAACAACATGCTAGACACCATTTATATTTTCGGTGGAACGCGTTAAAACACCGCGTTCCCTTCATCCAATTCACCAGTAACGATAGAAGGCATACGTCGCGAGATGTTAACATTTCGTTTACTCTCTTCAGTCACGAACGTAAAACATTGGAATATATAGGACATGCGGATAACAACAACAATAGAAACAATCAACGATTGGGTTTACACAAAACAAGGACTGTTATCAATTCCAGGGCAGACAAACTGCGTGAGTCAACAGTTTATGCACACACAGGACCGGACGGCGAATATTGATTAGCATAAACTGTTGACTCACGCAGTTTGTCTGCCCTGGAATTGATAACAGTCCTTGTTTTGTGTAAACCCAATCGTTGATTGTTTCTATTGTTGTTGTTATCCGCATGTCCTATATATTCCAATGTTTTACGTTCGTGACTGAAGAGAGTAAACGAAATGTTAACATCTCGCGACGTATGTCTTCCATCGTTACTGTTGAATGGGACACATTACTCAGTTTTACTTCGCCCAATGCAGACCGTGGATAAAAAGGCCCATCCGATAATTTCATGGGTGATCATTTGTATGTATGATGTTTCGTCGACCGGCACCTACTTGAAATACTGATAGAGAAACAAATTGAGTACGTGATTCAGAGAGTTAATTAACCCAAAACGTGGTAGTATAGCTCTGATGATAAATTCCTTTATATCTTGTGTGAAATACAATACAAACGTAGGGTGGTCGAGAATTGCTAATTCATGTATATCTCACAAACACCGAAAACTTAATTCCTGCAAGATGATAGTGTGTATTCCACAATGAAAATTTGTATGAAAGCACTTTCACGACATAGAAACACATGGAAAAAAAGTAAAACTGCTCCTCAACAGAAGTGCGAAAAGAAGTGATTTTAAGATATAACCGATTTTTTCATCGCGACAACTATTGCACTCGACGAAATCCATATATGTGTACTGTAATATGTACTTTATTATTTCACGAAAATATGAGATGTGTTCCATTCAAAAATATGGAAAGGGTGACCGCCAGAGAACTTCCTTTGTAGGTGGGCAGTTTGATGATAGCCCAGCAACCAGGACTACAGCATCGTCGAGAATTATTCTCTGTCAACTAGCAAGGCGTTGTGATCCACAACGGACTTGATGCTTTTTAACGTCGTAGATCAGTTCATCTTTCATCATTTTCCATGTGTCAGAAAGTATTTGAGCATCCTTCCGATCAGAACCGTCACACTTAATAGTCCGGTGGATTGGACTGATGTCAAGTGCTTGGGTCGTCGTAGTTCTCGAATGGACCGCAATGCAGTCCTGTCGGCTGACGAAAGTTTCACTCCACACAAACCTCCACTGCTCATTGTCATTTTTCTAAGGTGTGAGATCATCGGCAGTGTGCAGCTCCAGTACGTCATGGGAGACCACGCTAGAAGCAAGGTCAAATTTAGGCGGATTTGTACTGTGGTTTGCCAGTCTTTGGGCATCCCTAAAAGACCTGCTCTTTTATGGTTAATTGGCGTGTCCTGATTTCATCCCTTCAAGTTCAACCAGGTCAGTTAGACCAATGGAGAGCAGCCAGACAATAAACAGCTTAGCTTATACATTTGTATGTCGCACTTCGTACTGCGTAGGGGTGTTGGGGAGATGGAACGCCAATGTCTGAGTATACAACAGAAGTTTGTTTTTGTTCGCAGCACCACTTTCTTCTACGTACTTCCACATCCACTGAGCGCCACAACCTTAGTCACTGTCAGCACTCTTGTTAATTCAACTTCTCCATTTTGAAGCTGCTGCGGCAACTTGTCGGGTAGCAGCAAATTCTCAAACCTTCACAGAGAAGGGCAGACTACTCAGCTACATATATATTTTTTGACAAGAGGCGTCGTAAGCTACGTACTCCGGGATTAACTCGGACGAAGCCATCAACAGTTTCGAGTGTAGCCACGAATTGGTTGTACGCAGTTGGTTGCAGATGTGACGAAACGACAAAGGGTGTTTCTGAAGTGTTCTAAAACCATGACGGAGGTTGTCGTAAGTGTGATGTTCCTGGAGATTAAGTTTAACTCGCTCACTGTAAACTTCATAAGTTTGGCAACCGATACCGTCGCTGTACGTTTCAGTCTCGGAATAGGCATAGCTTCTAAGAATGCAACCCGAGAGTCTTTTATGACTGAACAGCAAAAGATGTCAGCACCTGGTAAAATTCTTGGAGGTAGACGACGGCTTCATACCCCGCCCCGGAGGAGTCAGAAAACATGTAACGTCAGGCGTGTTGGTGTCTTCACACGAAATCCAATACGGCGTGGTACAATGATAGGGGCTGTCGTCCCTACGCCTCATGAACACTTTTCTCAGTCTGCACAGCATCTTGCTTCTAATAGTATATCCTACCGAATCCGCGCTAAATAAGCACTGAAGCAACTTCCGACCACAAAGGAGAGCAACGAAACCCAATCGGTCGTACGCCAACGCAATACAGATCAGCGGGCCTCTTTGAATGAGCTCTTTCTTCGGCAAAGACACGCGAATCCCGTAACAACCCTCCAACATGTGCTACTGGATACCAAGTACCTTCTGGTCACTGTCGACACCTGAGTTTTCTCCTCTTAATAGGGATATCTTCGGGTACAGTGGAATACATACCACGGCCTCCGCCAGGTTAGACACCCACTCTACCAACTTGAATACCCCGAAGAGGTGTAATCCGCGTAAACCAGACGCGACACGTCTGGCCTTTTCAAACGTATACACCGATACAAGGCCGTCTTCAGTGTAAAAACTCCCCTCCATTATTTGATTGATTAATTTGGCAAAATGGAGCTGCAATGTAACCACACCATGGAATATCTAGCTAACTTTTAATCTCGGGCGGTGTAGGAAGAACTGACAGGTTCGAGTGGCAGACTTTTCTAAAACATTTGTTGACTTTGTTTTAACCAGATCGAACAAATATATGCGGCGCGGTTTAATCGAGCAGTTGCGCGAGGTTAGCAAAACGAGTTATAAAACGATGTGGATATCATAATATTCCCCTACGAGCGCATCTGAAACTAACGTCGATGCCCGGATAGAAGTCAGAGCAAGTAACACAAGCCATTTAACTAAACAAGCGGGCAAATTGATGTGTCTACTTGTGTAAGTGGTTGAATATGGTGGGGAGGTGTTGGTGTATTTGGGCGGTAGTTGCAATTACCGCTGACCAGTCAACGTCCATGGATGCAGAGCTTTCAGCTCGCTGAGATTGCGGGAGCTAGTTGAAGAGTAACGAAGGCAGGATTTGTTGTAAATTGACGTGTTGAGTTGTCTGGTGATTGTGTGGATTCATTGTTTACAAAGGCCACTTTTGGACTGTCAGTACTAACGGTATCATACTTTCCACTCCCACCATCGGTGAAACACTTATCCTTGCGTAATATCGCTCTGAATGTTTGTATGTATGTAAATCACGGGGAATACGATTGGGTCATGCATGCCTCCGCGTGGCGGCTGTGCGAAGTTTCTCCATATGCCTTCGAAGGTCTTTAACGTTGTTCATTAGATCAACTGGTTGAGGTGACTATTGTAAAAATGCTGTAAGTAGAACTGAAATGTTCAGGATGACGATCGAACGTATAAGAATCGCAAAGCACAACTAGGCACAACAACACAAAACGTATATTATAGAGTCGTACGTATCTGTCAATTGTATAGGATATTGGCATAGTAAAACAATTGTATAATAGAAGGAGACAAAGAATGTCAGTCATGTCCATCACAAAGGTTTTCCAGAAATTCTCAGAGTTTATCCGTACACTAGTTTTGCTTAAGTGATTCTAAGATCATTCTTCAATGTTGATCTGGTACTCGTCACGGAGGTAGAAGACCATCCGTCCGTTTGTGTTTTGAGGATTGATTAACTGATGATGCCTTCAGCTGTCGATTGAAAGTGTTCACCATATCACTCAAACAGAAGTGATACGCCGCCCATTTATACGTTCACAATCAAGCATACACGTAAATCACGGAAAATTTCTTATTTGAATTGCGCACCTGTATCCGTAGTGATCAAATAAAGCACACCGAAATTAGACATCCAGTGGGGGATAAAAGTCTTGGCGACAGTCCCACTGGTAGTATCTGATGTGAGAATAGCTAACGGCCTACACGTTAAATGGTTTATACAAATGTGCAGTAAACTCTTCCAATCGCAAGATGATGGTGGGCGAACAGTACCTAAATGAATGATCGAGAAACGAGAATCTGTTTCTGAGAAATTCCGAGGCGAGAAAATATAACAGCGAATTTTGCTGCGCTGGCAATGCAGAGAACAATTGGCCCAAGTGCCTACATCCCGGTTCATACTAGGCCAAGCATTATATGGAGAAATCAATTTGAGCACAGGAATAAGTTTTTCAAAGCCTCGAAGACGCCCTAATCGTACCTTCATTTAGAGGTGAACGTGGCTACCAAAGCATCAACAGTAATCGGGATATTAAACTGTTGGGCTGCGCCAGGTAGAATGATGTCGAACAGACTATGAAAAGTTTTGAGACCGGTTTTTTGGAGGAGCTAAGCCTAGTCCATACGCTTCACATAACAAGTGACATTGTGTTCACCGTCCAATAGATCTAAGGGAAGTGCAGTGAATCCAACCAGATGCTATTTGTCATTTTGTAGATTTCACTAAGGTATTTGACGCCGCGAATCCTGAGACATTGTGGACGGTACTAAGTAAGTTTGGATGCTCAGGTAAGTTCGTCAATTTAATTCAAATGTTGCATGTGGGCATGAGGGTGAAGGTGAAAACTTGTGGATTGATCGCTGATGATTTTTACATTTTCATTGAAAAAGTTTCTTTTTAGTCCCGGGCACATTTGATCTATACATGACAGTAATATTAAGGGCTTCTTATCAAAACCCTGAGGATAGTGTCGAAGGTGAATGCCACACGGATGGCCACATGCCGAATGTTTGGCCTTTCGACGTCCCAGGTCGTCTATCTAACTTGACAGTGTGCATGTCGTTGTTTGTTCGTTGAGCCATTTGAACATAGCGAAGATTAACTACACCGACTGACTACGGCTTTTGCGATCGCGATATTCACCTTCAGTTTGAACACCAACTCAAGTGAGACATTTTTTCAGTCTTCACCGGACAGAGGTGTTGTGTCTACACCTGGAATCCACATCAGTAGAAAAATTGGGGATAGTTTCGTAGACCTGCCACTTGTGCGGCAACCTATCGGTGAATCGCGAGTTGCGAGCTGGTGTGGCAAAGACTGGTGTTACTTTCAGATATCTTGAAAGCTGTGTCAGAAAGAAGCACAGCCTGAGGATGTGCAGTAAACTGCATGTTTATCGTTCAATGAAGCTGTCTACTCTGCTGTACTGCAGCGAAATTTGGGCACTGTTTCGGCAGAATGTGAGATGTCCGAGCCGTTTTCATTTGCAGCGTTCAAGATTCATCTCAGGTTTCCGGTAGTCGGACATGGTTCCAAACGCTGAGGTGATTCGGCGAGCAGACACGAGCCAGATAGAAGCCATGTTGATGTTGAATGAGCTTCATTAGCTCGGTCACTTCCGTAGGATGAGCGGTGACAAAATTCCAAAGCAGCTGCCGTACGGGCAGGTGAAAGCAGATAAGCAATCTGCCGACGGTCAAAAGTTATTTTCCAGGAAGTTATTCAAGTGAGCCTTTCGCACTGCAGTATCGATTTTGGGTCTTGGGAAGGCTTAGCCTAGAATCAGACGGTCTGTAGGAATACTATCTGGACGGGTGTCCGAATGGTCAATGAGCTACAATTGCGTTGCTGTGTAGTAGAGCGCGGAACATAAAGAAACCATAAACGTCAGAGGTCGTGGTGGCATGAGCATATGACGAATTCAGCCACGAATGCGCTATTCGTTTCAGACTGTTAGATCATCATCCTACTCATGAAGCACCGTCGCCGAAAGGATAATGAATGCATTAGGCGCAAGCAAGTCATGACAGTTATATATTTAGTTGTATCACCCAGCGATAGCCGCCGTGTGTTTAATCAACTGCACTCCTTTTCAGAAACGTCATGGTGGCTTTCAACCGTTCTTTCTTGCGGTTTTGTTGGTGCATTGTATGATGAGTGACTTTCGCCTAAACTTTACGTTTCTACCTTTCTTATTCTATTTAGAGTGCAACGGTGTGCTCCTATATTGAACTACTTTTTGTCTGATACTTTTCAGTATTTTTTCTCATTTGGTTATTTCCATTTACTTTTCAAGAGATAATGTTTCCAGTTTCGTACTAGCTGGTTAACCAGCATTGACCAGCTGGACACAAAAGCCTCACTCGCACGTCTTCTAGTCTTGTTCCCTAGTGAGTGACTGAAGTCACAGGTGGCTCAGTCCAGGTAGCCTGTGGTGAGTGTTATGTGCAAGCGGCTTTTGGATTCGATCCCTGTGAAAGTCTAATCCGAAATGGATGCTGCCAATCGTGGTTACTGATCTTACTGCTTCGTTCCATAAAGTCCATTGGACCTTACTTTATAGACGTGCACATTTCCGTAGGTACCTGATAGTATACAGCAAATTATGTATAAGAGATGTGATGTGTAAAAATTTACTTCTGATTATCCTGTTCAAACTACTAAACTTGAATCGTGATGGAATTTTTCGTCACTAACACTTGGACAAATGTGGCGTCAATAGATAGCACTCTCACGGCTTGATTCAAAGCAAGCTGGATGTCTTCGATACTGAGATGTTTGTGACTGGTGTTATCGCTTGAAATTGCTTGCACACCATCACGACGAAGTCCAACATTGCTAACATTGCATCAGTTTAATCGTGACTTGCCTACAAATATTCCTGTTTCGGTAGAACAGTATTGTGTTTGAAAACGTGTTACAACGCAATCCAAACCTGCGTATACCAGGTGTGTGGCAGCAACAGTTCCAGGAGATTCTGAATGCACAAACCGAATGGACGACGTGACCAGGAGACATAAAATTTGTGAGAAGGAGTGGAAAAGTAGAGGTAATTTATGTGCACAGAAGAATAGGTGTCACAACGTTGAATTGAGTTTACATTTGATTTGAAACTATTAAAATGACATCCACGCCCTATACAAACATAAACTTAGTACATTACAGTTTACTTGCCAGGTTGTATTATTGACAGTCGTGTGTTTGATTTCGCTTAGTCTACTATTTATTTATCAAATAAAGTCACTTCACCCGTTTGCAAGGGAACCGTGGAATGGTGCCATTAACTAGGTCCGGATGTCTTCGGTAGTATGGTTTCTAGCAGTAACGTCGATAACAATCTGTACCTGATGGCCCACATTACCTAGTTTATGTAGTTTTGTAGACGATTTAAATAAGTAATATGTTTGATAACTGCATTCCATTGCATATTTTTTGATGATTTCAGTTTTCCGCCTACTTTTGCTTTAGTCAACCTGTTAATTTGTCATTTTCACCTAGGAGTTAAAAGAAACAACTCGCTCCGTGCCTCGCTAGTTTGACATCCTCTCTGTCTGTATAGTCCGTTTTCCAGGGTCTGTAATAAGACGCGGGTCAATGCGCTGAAACTTAGTTTTCGTTGTCGTACGCGTTTCTATGGTGAGAACTATATAAGTTAATATCCTTTTGGACTGTCCCAATAACTTTCACCTCTGTGAATAATCCGAATGATTTTGTAAGACAATGTGTGGTTCTTGGATTACAGTATTACTTTCAACGGTATCAGTAGTGAACTGTAGTAAAAATTCTTTCGGACGCTAGTGTTGAACGTTTTCCTACTTCACTCATTCACAACTAGTTTACCTACAAAACGCAGTTTGTCCCATTGAATGGACAAATGTCTGCTACCAGGGAAGTCGATTTGGCGTTTTGTATGACCTGTTGCCTACACTTCATATTCCATACTTTTGTCGTATGCTGTTCTGGTTATTCCGTTTTTTCTCGTTGTAGAGTCACCCCGTTACCAAAGACGAACTGTACGTCTGTGAACAGAGTATCTCATTGCCATATCGAATTCTCCATTAACACTATTAAGTTAACCGAAAACCGCTGAAACAGAATCCAAAAAGACTCCATCTCCACTCCACCCGCTAAACTACCATAGACCTTTGACCTGTGATCACTGCGCCCCTGGTCTTATCTCTTTGCTTTTGACAGGCTTTCTCCCATTTTGTTTGCACTGTTCTCTTCTAATGTTCTTTACAAATCTCCAAAAAGCTACTGTACTCTTAGCAAAATCAATCAAGTATCTTTTTATGCACAGCTGTGTTTCCAGTACACTCTTACCTAATTGAGTCACTTCGGAGCAGTTTCATGTTTGTCAGATCTAGTGAGGATTATATTTTTAAAAATAAAACTCACTCTTGTTTCTCTGCAATGTCTAAATTCACTTTTCATTTCACTTGCAGCGAACAACACTTTACAACAATTCACTAATCCTTTAACATACTTGATCAACAGTTGCCTGCTGTTTAATTTCGATATTGTTTTCTGAAAGACAATCTTGTTAGATTACCCAGTGCTATTTCCACAAACATCTATTCCATTGAAGTTACATTTTCGTCCTGAATATTTGCCTTTTGTGTAAGCAAAAATTCTTTCGGACTCATCTTGGCAACGGTGATAGGGTGCCGAATAACAAATAAGAAATCCATTTATTAATTTCAGTCGTGGAATAAAATTCACATTCGATCCCACTTAACTGTCTCGATTTTCTACCGTTTGTGGATCGGGTTTTCAGTCACTGCACAAAAAAAGTAACTACAGTCCATAAAATCAATATCCTCTGGCCAAAACCAACAAAAAAATTGATTGAAGTTGGACAAACCAGTAGTTTATCTGTCTATACCACATTATGGAAGAATCCATGTAACTGAACTCCATAACTCACCATAAAATTGGAAATCGGCTCACACAAACCATTGTGTACAGAGTGAAATACATTCTAGAATGGGATAAATCAATTTGATGGAGTGTCTGTTTATACCCCTCGTTGTTAGCTTAAGAGTATTTTATTTAAGGATGGAGTTTTAAATGGATCCTATTCTAATCGAATATGATCCTAACCTAAGTGTGTCTCAGCTAAACTGATGTCTCATAGCATTTGGTACAGAATTGCATCTCTATTCTTATTTACAATAAATCGTTATAAACGATTATTTCAGTTGGTATACTTCCACCGGTAACACTGAATGATTTTCAGTTAGATCTGGTTGACATTCTACTCGAGATTATAAAACAAGTTTCGCAGGTTTGGAAACCTTTTTCATTCACAGATGAATATTGTATTTTCGGAAAAAGCACCTGGTAATATCTATAAGTGTAGCAACCAACCAGTTTTGTTTTTTTGAATCGATCTTGATGGAAAATTTAAATCAGTGCAACAAAAATTGAAATGTTCAGTCTTTCAAAAGTGGTACAGCTGTACTTCGGATAAAAACTACATCTTGGACAATATACATGCGTCACTCACCATAACAAAAAGTCAAGTGACTTTACAATATTGCACTACACAACAAACAGACACGTGACCTCCAACTTTTCTACTCATGATCCAATGGTCAATGGGAAGTGCAATTTCTGGTCAACTGGACAACCAACCCCAGATCAATAACAACCCAATTACAGTGTTATATAATTCACACCAGAAAATTTAGCATAAAGCAAAGCTCATTGGAGGGATAACCATGTATGATGGCAGAGAAGGTTCAATTGATTACAAGAGTTCAGAAAGCAGAGAGAATATTGATTACTCACCTACTGCATTGAGCTGGCTTCCCAAAAACCTGTTGAACAGCCCAACAGTAGAGAAACATCCAGCTGCGGTTACAGATCTGTTAATCAATGATGAACCAACTGGATCTGCATGTACTCCGTCACAAGCTATTGTTACTGGTTTTAATCTAAGCAATAGAGGCATGAAGTTAACCACACAATCTGGTGCGCATATTGTAATATTGGATCCTTATGTTGCGGAGCAATTGGTGTTGACTCCGATCCGCGCGCAGTTGATTGCATGTGCTCGGTCATGGACTAGGGAAGTGCAGGATCAACTGGGTCTTTCGGAATTGATTCAGGCTAGAAACTCATTGTCCTGTGTGTATGAGGAATATCTTGATGTATTTGGGCAACTTCCCGGAACCATCAGTAAAGGAAAATCATATTATTTGGATTATGCTTTCAATGGCGTCGATGATGAGGCTGAGAAGCAGAATCTCCTAGAAACAATGCAATTGGCACAAAGATGTATGACAGAACTATTGCACCAGGAGCCAAATAGTACCCCAAGAATCCGGAACTCAACAAACCCGCTGGTGTGCGTGTCGGAACGACCGGATAACTCTATCATACCAAACTACCCCCCGACTAATGACAACATAACCTTCGGCGAACATGCGGCTGACAGTCTAGAGGATAGAGTGAAAAGAAAAAAACGGCCGCCTCTGCAATCCGTCACACCAGTAAACTCAATAAAAGTGAGTACACTTCACTGTGATACAGACGATTTTAGTTATTTCCCACCTGCGGCGGAAAGCAAAATAGCTTGAAGCTGCATGAAATGAGAACTCGGTAGAGATCAGGATATACTTCTGGAGATGACCCCCGTGGAGACGATTTAACGTACACATATATGTTTTATAAATGTTTCACGTGTTTCAACAACACGCAAAATACAAAACGAATATTAAGTAGTTATCAAAATGAGATCAAACGAACCGTTTGTTTAAAAAAGTGTGAGCTGCCTAAAACAAAAGTACTTGTTCAAGTCGTCATGTAGATAACCATCATTACCACGTACGGACACTGGATGGAGGTTACCTGGATTTCTTTTAAATTAACAAACTACTCATGAGTAGGAAAATATTAGTACTTAACAGTGGTAGATTCCGGTGTGGACTGCTTGAACAATCATGACTTGGATATGGACAATGTCATCATACTACGTCATGTCAAGCAAGTATGCCCAACGCTAGCATATGTAGAAGTTAGGAACAAAGAATATACGTGAATCATTCAATTTCAACCTAGTCGACATTCTCGTCTGACGTTAACTCACTTTTTTCAAATATTTCACTTGTAGTAGGAATATATATTTGTGAAAAATTCCAAAAATTGACGGAAGCATTGTGTTGTCAGTGGATATGCTCAGATAAATAGTGTAATGCTCTGCCTTGAACAATCAGTTCCATTTCGATGAAGGTCCATATCCATAGAAAGTTACGCTAACAGTGGAATCACAACAGATCCTCCACTGATCAGCATTCCCATAACAGTTTCAGAAGGGTTAATTGATTGATCTCTTCTAGCAGTTTAACTTATCTAGATGTAATGTTGAGGAAGTTATGCAAAGCAGACCAGAGGAAACATTTTGACGAAATGTTGGCAACCGAACACAGTCTGTAGTATTATCAGTTTGGTTAGTGAACCAAGGTCGTAGGAAGACTAGACCTCTTTAGATTTGCTATTGTCTTCGCTACTACAGGGTTCACGGAAATGTAGAACATATAACACTGCAGCTCGAACTAGTCAGTGTGAAGAGTTTTAACAGTAGTTACCGTTGAAATAGAAAAGAAAGCTCATTCAGTGATTGGCATACATGAACTCGAAGCTATGTTACAGTAGAACTTCGTATGACATTCACATATTTCATATGATACAGTCTACGGAAATGGCTAGCCGATATCTTTAATGCGTGGAAACAAGACCTTCCATACAAAAGGTTCGCGGTATTGGGTCACTAGGGAGGAAGCTTATTTTCTGTCTGCATCACGCAAACGTAATCCAATTGATGAAACGATCAAAAAAGTCTCATTAATGAATTTATCGACAATTGTTGTCACATAGTTATACACTATATTTACATCATCACCAGTTTTGCATCGTCGTTGAAATTAAAAAGTGCCTATTGTGCCCATCCGTGCAAACAAATTTAGTTTTACCCGTAGAACAAGCTTCACTGGCTGAGAAACACATCGCTTATCATGATGCATTCAAATATAGCATCCAACTTGGTTCGGTCATGGATTGAAGAAACAGCATATGCCAACGATTATTTTACAGTTAATCGAACCAAGGCATGCAGTCGACAGTTATGAACCAATTCATCGGATCCAACGAATTCCCCTTTCGTTCGAAGCAGGTCAAAAATCACAGTTTGGCCTTGGTAATACATGTGGACTTTTCTCCTGTGTATGTCCACACAATGAAGTTTATGAAAACACTGAAACTGCCGTGCTCTTATTTGACAACAAAGTTGGACTTAACACAATCATAGTTAATGTTGAGGGCGATAATCATTCCAACTTCTACCGTGGTTTTGCAGCTGGTATTTTGGGGCTACCACTTTTGATCGCAGTTTTTCCATTAAAGTAGTTCATACAGTTAACAACCCAACGAAATGTGATTTTGGTCTCGATTTCCGTTCCTGCTAGAGATTGTCGGGAGTGCATATTATGACGATGATCGAAGGTTCATCTACGTTCTAGCAAACTATATGTGATGATCAGTGCACCGGTTATCTCAGATTAGGCCCGACCTATTTATCGTACGTGAACGCTCAACAACCTTTGCTTATGCGTGGTGGCCAGAAACGACCAAGAGACGCAGATGATTTTGTCTGCAAGGGACTGGCTGAAAACTTTACGGAAATCTGAAAGATGGGACCAACTATGAGTTGTGTTAAACCGATATTAGCCGAATCCCAGTTTACTTGTCAATTATAGGTTCAATGTTAAGCAAACCTAACACCCTTTTCAAACCACTAAACTGTCACTGTTTTAATCCGCCTGTACATATTCGTGATGTACATAGTCCAAAATTGAAATAATAACATCAAGTTTGTTTGCTATTTCGTCTTATTATGAAAATTCATCAAATATCAGGATTGTTTATCACGGGGAACAAACGAAGGAGAAAATAAAACCTTTGATTTTATCGAAATGTTAAGTGCTTAGTAAACTGTTTAATTGGATATTTTTTTATGGTAACCCTTGTTTAAGGTACTTGTTTTAATGTGAAATAATTCGAAGTAGGTTCGGACATTTCCAAATTTTCAGTACTTAGGCAATGGTTGATATTTAGTTTCTCCATCTAGTTGGCTTGTTATATTGCTGTTCAAAGTAGTAACATGTCTTGTTTAACTCAGTAACCAAGCCCTGTCCTATGACAGACTTTCCAGTCATCGGTAAGCTTTCTCTGGCACCCTGTTAATCTATGCTTTCACCTATACATTTATTTTTCTACCAATTCGTCATCCAATGAGCAAAAGCTCTTGCCCACTAATCTTGGGTTCCCTACTAATGCAGCTTCGTCATACAGTCGCACATATTGGCATATATGTACCCACGCTCTATACTGATTCATCAACAAACGTTTCTCGCGGTGCGTATTTCAGCCGATAGGCCAATGATTCAAAAGATACGCAGTAAGTGGGTTTTGAGTCCCCCGTTGTCTCGATGAATACTGTTTAAAAGTGACCAGAAACGTTTACACCTGGTAAACATTGTGTAACAGACGGGAATAACAGGTTAAAAATGACAAAACACTCTAAACATGGCGGAGCAATCATCGTCTAAGTAAGGCAGTTCGGTGAAATTGTGTCCTTTTTGGTCATTTAGCTGAGGCAGTCTACCACAACATTAAGGTGCGACAGCTTTACTACCATCAAAATGTTGTACACAACTATCCACTTTTAAGAAAACGGTAACACAGGGGGAATCTTTATTTTGGTGTTTGATTGCCCGCCAAAATAAGATCAAAACAAGTGATACGTTATTAAATGGTTGTTAAAGTGAGAGCGAAAAGACTTTTAAATTTAACTATTTAGGATGGATAGTACTTTTGGGAGTGCACCAAAAATAGTTTCTTTGGTTTATTCCCATCGTAGGTACACACCCATTCCTAAGGCTTGAGTTTGAACCAGAGAAGGGGCGGATGTGGGAAATGACCTTCATCGGAAATGACTCGTAATATGTACTACAGAGGTCCTACATATTTATGGCCGACATCTACTCTACAAGGCAGTCATGACAGAGAAAGTATCAGATGGGGCGACCGTATATGGCGGTCGTGTTTTATGAAGTAATCAGGTTGTGGGGCATCAACACGCAGCTCAGGATACACAGTTCAGATAGAGTTGGAACTTACTGGCCGCGCGGCTGCGATCTGATTGGTCAATCTGAATAATACAGAACCATCCGCTTAACACTGTATCTGCCTCATGCAATGTGGAGCAAAATATTCCAGCTTCACTTCATAAAGCTGATGTCCGCTTCCACTCAGAGGTTTCCAGAGTCCCGAGGATGATACTACTTCCGACCCTGGACGGAACGGTGTTGTGCGCCTCCCTGCGCTTGTTTCTTCTGAAAGTTTAATAACCTAAAACGTCATGATAACACAAACTAAGTTACTAAAGACCAAAGTCGAATGGAGTTACAACCACACTGCGCGATGACAGGTTGTGCAACTGACGTGATTGAATCACATCCATCCTGGTTGATGACTTATCGTCATGATAAGTCTAGCAGTTCTGCAAAGTATTTATATATACGTTAAGGTGTACGGCCGAGACGGGTTGATTGGGAAGTATGAATTAGGTTTGTTTGACGGAAAGATTCAGACACCAACTGCACAATGTATTGAAACTGTTAAGACTGAATATACCCCCACACATTCCACGGTAATGAAACTGAGTGACTGTATCATCGACGGAAACTTGCTTATCATAAATGTACAGCAGACAACATCAGTTGCTCAGTTATGGAAATTGACATGGATTGTAAAGGAGGTCGATTGCAGAAATCCCCCTGCAGAAATTTCCGTTAGTGGATAACTGTCCGATCTTTCGCTGTCCACGTGATAACCCACGGAAGTTTATTAGACATATCGAGTTCATATTTTCATGGAAATTGAACAGATTTGGCGGTGGGCAGATAGATGTGATCGTTATACCAGAAAACGCAAAACGTTAGGGTAACAGCGGCTAAGGCAATACCGGTTTTAGAACTGTACTGGACACGGAGTATCAACTATGACTTATGAAGACATCATGAACTCTTAAAACATCTTCAACTTTACTGATGAGAACAGTCTAAAATTTTGGCGACTTCAATGGCAATTACCAGGCGTATTATCAAGATACCTGGGAAACTTTAACAGTAATCAAAAGCTGTTGCCGCTAAATCAACCAATATGATTACTTTGTCGTGCTGAAGGTGAGGTTGACGGAGTGGCAGTCAAATCAGAGTAGCCTAACAGACATGTGAAAAGGGTGCCAAGCTCTCTGTCGGAAGAACGTCATACACTACTAACGAGCAGAAACCGAGCTTAAGTCTACTTTATGGCTGAACCAACCAGTATGTCTATATTCGTTGTGGAAGCTGCGAAAATAGAAAAAGTGAATGATATCAAACAAATATTCAAAACTGGAACCGTTTCGAGTTTTATTCAACTTCTACAGGTCACTGAAAGACCATCACGTAACTACACATCCAACTGTGCGTCGTACAATGCTAGAAGAACATAAGCAGGGGACAGTAAAAAACCTTTGTTTTCAAAAACGATAAAGTTCATAGGACTACAAAGTATTGTAGTGACATAAAAGTATGACAAGACCATGTGTACTTCCTCAGGCACTGGCTTGCTAGTACTGTTGCTTGAGATCATACATGGTCTCATAGTTTTAGAATAGTATCACAAATGTATGCCACAATTATCCTCAGACAGTCATCCGCTGACGATATTATAACGACAAGTTCAGACAGAGTGTTTTAGATTGAACACAGACAAACAGGTAGTTACTCTACCCTCTACGACCTCGGCGGGTTATCTCAGGTTACCGCGCGTTACCACAGTGAATTGACCTAAACATAGGATCACATTCTGGAGAATGAGACACTGTGAATGAATGAGACACTGTGA